>JBBPBX010048955.1:0-11491 GCA_038048925.1 Garcialebias charrua
CTGAATGCAATGATGTGTGCCAACATCTAATATTTTATTCAGAATAGAACACAAATCACAGATCAAAAGTTTAAACTGAGAGAATGTATCAAATATGTTGTTTCAAAATTTCATGGCGTCAACAAATCCCAAAAAAGTTGGGACAAGTCCATTTTTACCACTGTGTGGCATCCCCCCTTCTTCTTACAACACTCAACAGACGTCTGGGGACAGAGGAGACCAGTTTCTCAAGTTTAGAAATAGGAATGCTCTCCCATTCATGTCTAATACAGGCCTCTAACTGTTCAATCGTCTTGGGCCTTCTTTGTCGCACCTTCCTCTTTATGATGCACCAAATGTTCTCTATAGGTGAAAGATCTGGACTGCAGGCTGGACATTTCAGTACCGGATCCTTCTCCTACGTAGCCATGATGTTGTGATTGCTGCAGAATGTGGTCTGGCATTATCTTGTTGAAAAATGCAGGGTCTTCCCTGAAAGAGATGACGTCTAGATGGAGCATATGTTGTTCTAGAACCTGAACATAGTTCTCTGCATTAATGGTGCCTTTCCAGACATGCAAGCTGCCCATGCCACAAGCGCTCATGCAACCCCATACCATCAGTGATGCAGGCTTCTGAACGGAGCGTTGATAACAACTTGGGCTATCCTTGTCCTCTCTGGTCCGGATGACATGGCGTCCCAGTGTTCCATAAAGAACTTCAAATCGTGACTCATCTGACCACAGAACAGTCTTCCATTTTGCCACACTCCATTTTAAATGACCCCTGGCCCAGTGCAAACGTCTGAGCTTGTGGAGCTTGCTTAGAAATGGCTTCCTCTTTGCACTGTAGAGTTTCAGCTGCAACGGTGGATTGTGTTCACTGACAATGCTTTCTGGAAGTATTCCTGAGCCCATTCTGTTATTTCCTTGACAGTGGCATTCCTGTTTGAGGTGCAGTGACGTTTAAGGGCCCGGAGATCACGAGCATCCAGTAGAGTTTTACGGCCTTGACCCTTACGCACAGCGATTGTTCCAGATTCTCTGAATCTTTTGATGATGTTATGCACGGTTGATGATGATAACTTAAAAGTCTTTGCTATTTTACGCTGGGTAACACCATTCTGGTATTGCTGCACTATCTTTCTGTGCAACAATGGTGGAATTGGTGATCCTCTTACCATCTTGGCTTCTGAGAGACACTGACACTCTGAGAAGCTCTTTTTATACCCAATCATGTTGTCAATTGACCTAATTAGTGTTAATTGGTCTTCCAGCTGTTCGTTATATGCTCAATTTCCTTTTTCCAGCCACTTATTGCTACTTGTCCCAATTTTGGGTAGGTCGTTAGTCATTTTTACTAGAGCTGTTTCGGTGCTATGGTGGGGGCGAAATCCAGATTGAAACTCTTCATAAATGTTGTTGTTGGACAGGTGAGAGTGAAGTTGACTAGCAACAGTTTTTTCAAGAATCTTGGAGATGAAGGGCAGATTGGAGATCGGACGAAGATTATTGAAGTTGGTGAAGTCAAGACCTGGTTTCTTGATGATGGGGGTGATGGCAGCAGATTTGAAGGCTGTGGGGACAATGCCAGAGGTTAGGGAGGAGTGGATGATATTAGTGATGATAGGGAGCAGAGACGGGAGACATGATTTAACAAGAACTGTGGGGAATGGGTCAAGTTGACAGGATGAGGACTTGGACTTGCCGATGTCAGCAATGTCATCAGCAGAGGGGAGGGAGGACATGTTACGTTTAGCTTCTATCCAGCCTTTTATTTTAGCTTCTAGCTAGACAGATTTTTTACATACCATAGTCTTTTATTTAATTTCTAGTTTTTGCGACTTTTAGCTTCTAGCTAGCCTTTTGCTTCTTTTTTTTTAAATCTAGCTTTGCATCTTTTACATAGACTTTAATTTTTTTTGCTAAACTATTTAGCTTATAGTTAGCATTTAGCATTTTTTCTGGCAAGGTTTTGCTACTTTGAGTTTTTAACAAGCATTTTCTTACTTTTGCCATTTTTAAGTTGTGCTATGCTTCTTTTAGCTATCTTTACATCACTTTTAGCTATTTTAACAATTTTGTTTCTTAACTAGACTTTTATTACTGTTAATAGCTTGCCTTTTCTCAGCGTTACCTTTTATAGCTAACATCTTACTTACTGCCATTAAATTTTAGCTAGTCCTTCGCTACTGTTAAAGATACAATTTACTAGTAGCACATTAAGCTCATTTTTGCTAGCTATGTGCCAATTTTAACTAGCATTTTGCTACAAATGACTTTTTGATCAAATGACCCAAGCTTCCATGTGGTTCGGTTAAGCCGTGCGCTTTGTTTGCAACGAGCAGGTGGACCGGGGAGGCTATAAGGTCACGAAGGTGCAGGACTTCAAGGACTCAGGTCAACTGTCCAGGTAAACAGGAAGTGGGGTAAACAGGTGAATAAGAGCATCCAGGCAGTTGTTTACATTGAGTGCGTACCCACGCTTCAGAAACACACGTCAATATTTCTGGAGAACGTTTCAAATAACACAGTTTGATAAAGTCCAGGATCACATTTGATCAATGATCATCATAAGAGCTCAGTTAACGGTTTCAAACCTCGTACTTAAATAAATAAATAATCATAGAGCTTTAAACAAAATTTGATGTTTTCAGAGAAAACAGCAGCGGAGGCCGAGGTCAGACTCCCATCTAGTGGACACAAAAGTGCATTTCTACTAATCTGAGCAGTAAAGTTTATAAATAAGTAAAGTATTATGTGATGTCATCATTGTATGAGTGATGTCATCATTGTATGTTCTCATACGATGACAATGGCTCTCAGCATTTAACCCATCACACCTGAGATGCACCCAGGTGGAGCAGTGGGCAGCTCTGTAGGTGTCCGGGAGCAGTTGGGGATTGGGTGTCTTGCTCAGAGACACCACGACATGTGGGCATGGCTGGGAATTGAACCTGGGAGTTGCGGGTCCTGGGTCGGCTGCCCTGCCGCTGCCCAAAATAAAAAAGATAAACATGTGATCATGTGATCTGTCTAAAAATAAATATTTTAAAATGTTTAAGCCAAAAAACATTACTTCAGGCAGAAATAGTGCATATTTAAAAAAATAAATAAGATAAAAGATCAAAGAAACAAAACATATATTTATACATTGATCTATATTTGTACAATAATGAGGGTTTATTTGATAAGGCACTCTGTTAAATCAGAAAAAAAATGTGCAAATAACAAAACTACTGTAGTTTCTGTATAAAGTGCGTTTCGACACGTTTACCAAACATAAATACTGTAGTTCCAGATCAGTTATAGATTTACAAAAATATATTGTTTACATTTGAGAACACAAGTTGTAGTTTATTAACTAGTAAATAAACATTTTCAGACTGATTCAAACAATACTTCATATTCCTTCCATTAAAGCACATCGTATTTATAAAACTAACATTTATAGTTTTATTCTTAATATAAAGAAAACAGAATAGGACAGTGAAGCTCGCAGAGATTTAACTCACTAAAAATACATTTAATATATGAACCAAATAAGAAGTGCAAAGTGTGTTAGCAAAAAATGTTTAGACTAATCAAGTTAGTGACATCATCAAACTAAAGATGGATTTATACTCCACGAGAAGCCAAGAAGTCTGTTCTTGCTGACGGGGCTGCGAGACAAAAATGGCGTCTTAGTTCTTGCCCCGCCCCCAAGAACCCGTCGTGTGCACAAGCTGCTCAGAATCTTTTTCTCGCAGGCTCCAAGTGCGACAGGTCAGAGAATTGTGGGCGTGTTCGTGCAGTTTACGCTGCTCTCACTTCACTTCAGCTGAAGAGCCGCTGACCGAGGCTGTTAGAAAAAAAAAACATCTGTTCTATCAAAACTTGTAAAGCAGTTTCCTCTACCAGGACACAAGCAGGGCGCCCCGCCCCGTCCACAGAACGGAGCGCCCTGCCTACCGAACTGCCCATCCCCGGTCAAAACTACCGGCTCTGACGTAGCGCCAAGCTAACGGCGCACAATACAGACAGAGCTCCGTCTCCCTCACGCTGAGCCGTCTCCCCCCTGCCCCCAATCGACAACAGTCATGGAAGCGCCCTGCCAAGGCAAGAAACGAGGAGAAACACAACAGGAAGTCAGAGGAGCAGGTGGAAACAGCACAGCTGCTGTGCATGACATCCAACAGCCTCATCCAACAGCTGCATCCAGCAGCTCTTCAACCACTTCATAAACCAACACGCCCTCAAAGTTCTGACTAGGGGTGCAGGAAAAAAAATCATTTTTTAAAGAATCTAGATACTTAGTCCTGGCGATTCAAAATCGATTCTAAAAGCCCCAAAATCGATTTAATTTTTTATTTTTTTTACTAAATACTGTATGAATCTGAAGTCTGTATTTTATTTTGAGTTAAAGGTTAATGCACTATGGTAGGCTGAAGTCTGTTTACTTATATTATATATATATACATATACATATACATACATATACATACACACACAGTATATTGAATTATTTGTCTATGATGGACTGGAGACCTGTCCAGGTGTCCCCCGCCTCTCACACAGTGATGGTTGGACATGGACACCAGTGACCCCCGTGACTCTTAAAGGAAGAAGTGGGTAAAGATGATGGATGGATGAATTATTTGTTCCTAGATTTTTCTTTTTCTTTTATTGTTTTAGAGAAGTCCAGGCAACTAAGCTAACCTAATACTGGTAATTTAAGTTACAGAATTTAATGCATTCCTGTATAATTTGTTCCTATTTTTGGTATAAATATCAAATGATGCAAAAAATTTGATACAGTACAGAACCTAAAATTATTGTTTTAAATAAATGTTCCATTTGTTTACATTGTTGTTTATTCTTTTCAGCTTGTCAGTTACAAAACTGAAACTAAATTCATGACCATTTTAATAAAAAAATTGTTTCTGGATCGAAAAATCGATTTTTAATTGAATCGTGACACCAAAAATCGGAATTGAATAGATTCTCCAGACACAGAGATTCGCACCCCTAGTTCTGACCAAGCACAACTGTCAGCACACGCCACGCAACAAGCTACTTCGGGGGGGAGAGAGAAATACTCCCATTTTCATCACGCTCCCACATGAGTGAGTCACGACTTCGGTACTCCTCACAGAGTATAAACCAGCCTCCGTCTAAACTGTGATACTGGTAAATACTGATAAATACTGGTATAATACTGATAAATACTGGTATAAAAGATACTGAAACACCTGTAGATTCTTATAAAGCCCAACTTCCGGCAGAACGTTGAAATTTTTCAAGGATGTTTCTGTGAAGTCAGTCTAACAGAGTTCCGGTGAGTTCGGTTGTTTCACTGAATTCACCTAAATGTTGTCTACGGAGAACATCCCGTTGGAAATTTTTCAAACTAGAAAAAAAAAAACTTCCTGAAGATATTTTGAAGAACGCGTCAACTTGCGTGTTGAATAAGTTCCATCAGCCAATTCGACTGAGCTGCAGCCATTTTGAACGGTGAACATAGAACTTACCGTTAGCCTGTTAGCATTCGGACTATGTCTGGAGGTTACCTTCAACTACAACCGCTTCAAATGACCCGAGTCACAGCTGTTTTTATGTTGGCTGTGTCGGCCATTTTGCGTTTTGAAAAACAGCTTAGCGAACAGTTAGCACTGGGAGTTTAACTCAAGTCAACTTCTCACCATGCCACGTTTTAACTTATAGTTGCTTTTGTGTTTGCTAAGTTAGCTGCGGCGGCCATTTTGATACAGGTCGACCCACGTAGCTAATCAGTCAAACAGGACTCTCCGATGATTACTTTGTGAGAATTTTAATAATTTCCATCCAGTAGTTTGAGATAAATCAAAGAGCTGCAAACTTCCGGTGTTGTCGTCTTAGCATCGTATTTAACCAGTTTTCAGATCAAAGTCGTGCTTTAAAAAACAAACGAAACAAAAAAAAACAAGTGACAAATTAGCTTATTTTCCCGGCGTGTTTGGCTAAACGTGAAGGCACCAATCATTCTCCAGTCAAGCCCCACCCCCTCCCAAAGCTCAGCGAGTAGATCCCGCCCACAGGTGAGAAGAGCCGAAGACAAAGGAGGAGATCAGAATTGTACTTAACCACGGAGAAGCAGCTCGTGTGACTGCTGGAGCTGCGTGGAGCTGCGGTCCTGCAGAGGTTCTGGTCTGTGGGCGGAGCAGAACTGGACTGAGCGTCCTGATGGCGTCAGCGGTTGTTCTGGAGACGTGTCTGTTCTGAGCTTTTCTTTAAACTTACGTTTTCTGCAGGAGCCGACGAGACAAAACTACAACGACAGAGCGTGGAACAAATTAAAGAGTCGAACTGCGACGGTCCCGTCGGACCTAAACGTCCTCCGTGGCGTTGTGAATCGTCTCGATGATCTGCTTCTTCAGCTTCTTGACTTTGTCGGGTGGCGTCTCGTTCAGACACTCCTCCACGTACTTCAGGAAGCCGGCGTGCGGCGACTCGCTCCGGTTCTGCCACACGCTCCTCATCAGCTCCATCAACTCGCCCGTAAAGGCCGGTGGCTGGCGGCGCGCCCGCTTACAGCCCGGCGCTCTGCGCTCCGTGTGGGAGGAGGGCGTGGAGGGGGAGGACGAGGGGGAGGAGCGCTGGGAGTCGGGGGGAGTCGGCGAGGGCGGGGCGTTAATGCTAGGTGCCGTGACGGTCCGATTGGAGGCAGTTTGGTTGGAGGTGGAGCAACACTGGTGGAGAAGTTCGTCGTCGTCGTCGCAGGAGTTGCAGAGGAACATCAGCTCCGGGTAATGTTTCCACTTGGGAAGGTAGAAGTCCTCAGAACCGCAGGTCCGGTTGGAGCTCACCGCCTTGTGTTCGCGCTGGAAGATGGTCCGCAGGTTCCTGAACTTCGTCTTTATGTCTTCCACTAAAAAAAATAAAAAATAAGAAAGAAAGTATAAACAGAGCCTGTAGGCGACGGAATAAAACGAGCGGCACACCGACGTCCCCGTCGCTGCGGGACCTGAACGTTTGTGGGTTTTAAGACGAGTGTTTTTCTGAACTGGAAACGATCAGAGGATGAAGAAAACCTACCATATTTTCCAGAATATAGGTTACGGCTTCTTGCCTAATTTGCATGCCCTGCGACCTATAGAGAGGTGAGACCTATTTATGGATTTTTTCCCCATATTTTTAGACCAATTTTTGGCTCAGTTAGGACCGTTTTTCATTTTTGCAGAAAATGATGCAGTACCACTTTTGTCCGCTAGGGGACACTTCCAGAGAGTCCACCAACTGTTTCAAGCTCATGTGTCTGATAAAAGCCTCCTCTGCTCGGACTGACTCTGTCGCTGCCCGGCCTCCTACTGTTAGCTCAGTGTTTGTTTGCAAGATAAGTCAAGAACCACAGGACAGATTTTTATCAAACTTACAGAAAGTAATCACTGTATGGTAGGGGTGTAACGATACATAAAACTCTCGAGACAAGACGAGACGAGACAAATTACAGTTTGCGAGAACGAGACGAGATTTTTGCATCGTGCTAGTGTTAGCAGCGGTGTACGGTAAAAATTTCTTGCAGTGCTTACATATTGTCCGTGTCTTGTTTGTTGCTCTTTCGCCATTTATCGTTTCTATTGGAAATCCAAAATGCTGCCAAACAAATGATTTAAAAGTAGTTGGGGCGTCTTCTATCCACAGTATTCCTGAGGGTGTCACTGTATTTGCGAATGTGCATTGAACTTCCTGTCCGACACCGGAAGTGCCTTATTCCATAGGCGGAGTATGGATCGCGGGTGTTTTTGAAAGTTATTTTCATTCATTTTATCGGAGCAAACACAGCTTTTGTTTAAACGGAACGTTTACTGAAATGTCCTACCGGGGTTCAGGTACCTGCTGTGCTGTTCGCGGCTGCACCAACAACCGGACCAAGCTAAATCTTTGGCTAAAACAACAGTGTTTTCAACACGGACCCAAAACAAAGAAAGAGTGTTCCTGCATCCTTCTCTATGGCTGTGTCTGTGCGATCAGGTAACATCTGTAATTTCTTTTTATTCAGGGAGGGTTTATTAATGAGAGTTTTGGATGATTTACTGTCTTAAAATGATATATGTCAGGCGCGACCGGTACTTTTAGCCGAGATAGCTGCTAACAAACCTTAGCCGAGAGGCCGGAGCAAACGCGTTCGCTATGTATGTATTTTTAAATTATGTCAGCGCGATCAGGTCACATCTGTAATTTCTTTTTATTCGGGGAGGGATATTAATGAGATTTTTGGAAGATTTACTGTCTTAAAACGATAGATCTCAGATGCTCCCGGTATTTTTAGCCGGGATAGCTGCTAACAAACCTTAGCCGAGAGGCCGGAGCAAACGCGTTCGCTATGTATGTATTTTTAAATTATGTCAGCGCGATCAGGTCACATCTGTAATTTCTTTTTATTCGGGGAGGGATATTAATGAGCGTTTTGGAAGATTTACTGTCTTAAAACGATAGATCTCAGATGCTCCCGGTATTTTTAGCCGGGATAGCTGCTAACAAACCTTAGCCGAGAGGCCGGAGCTAACGCGTTCGCTATGTATGTATTTTTAAATTATGTCAGCGCGATCAGGTAACATCTGTAATTTCTTTTTATTTGTCCCTCCTCTTTTAACAAAACGAGTGGTGTTCCCACATTTTTAATGAACGAAAACAACAAAGTTTGGACTGTCTTCAACTGTATTACTCGCATGTAAACAAACGGTGTTTCCGGTCAACCGGAAGTCGTGTGCACATTTCGCGCAAAGCATCATGGGACGTAGGAATACTGTGGATAGCAACTTCATCCGGCGAAGCCATGCTGTCCGTGACGCTGACTTGCTAGGGGCTCTGCTAGCATTAGCGAGACAACGTTACCTCTCAACGAGAGATATCGCGGGAGTTTAATATCACGAGATTTCGTACAACGAGATCTCGTTACATCCCTACTGTATGGACATTTACAAGTGACTAGCTTTATGAGATGTTTGAGGTTTTTTTTAGTTTTTTTTTTACATTTTTGGGCTCTAGTGGCCTTTATTGTAGAGGGAGAGGGCGAAACGGGTAGAGAGAGAAGGGAGAGACACTGCAGAAATAGCTCGTCGGGTCTGGGACGCGAACCCGCGACGCCTGCAGAGAGGCTCAGCCTCAATATGTGCCGCGCACTTATCCCCCACACCAAAGCAACGGCACGAGATGTTTGAGATTAAAAAAAAAAAAGATATTTTTAGCTTCGTTGTTAGCGGTTAGCTACCATAAACAGATACCTACTATTTAGATAAATAGCTCATAAACCACTCGGCGGATATTTTTTTATGCTCAGAGTGTAATTATACAGTATGGGTTTAATTTACAAACTGTTGCCCTGTATGAGACATTTGAGATAAAATTCGATTTTTTTATTCGTTTTTTTAGAGACGGAATCGTCTCGTGTTAGCTTCCGTTTTATTTCCGTGTATATTTTAGCAAATAGCTAATAAACCACCAACCCTTGTGCTATAATGTCAGCTATAATTTTTAGCAAACAATTGTTTTTACCGTGTTAATCTTCTTAAAAGCCTTGCTGTGCGCTCCTGTGGCAGACATTTGCAACAGAGCTAAACACTCGGTCCATACTTCCGGGTTGTCTCAGCGGTGACGCGTCACGTCAGCAGTGACGTAGGTGTGACCTATATTCAGGTGCGACCTGTTTATGGATTTTTCCAAATTTTGGGCAATAATTGGACAAAACGACCTATATTCCGGAAAAATACGGTAAATGTTTTTGCATCAAGATATTCAAGTGGGAAGGAGGTTTTTCTAGTTCAAGGCAGAGCGAAGTGATGGAGGGAGCGATTTTATCCTCCACCAGGTGCAATGGAGGAGCCAGGGGGTGGCCAACAGTGGCCTTGGCCCCATTAGATTAATCTTTCGCCACCGAAGTCATTTGCGGAAACTTTACCTTTAAGGAATATAAAAACTTGAACGCAGTTTCCTCAAATGACTGGGGTGGACTGTTTACATATGGTGGCAGCCATCTTGGATTTTGATGTGGTAAGTTTTTGATAGCGACGGTCACTGCACAATCCGTACCGCAGCTCATTTGCGCTAAAAGGAATACTTCCGGGCCGCACGGATCACTGTTGAATATGGTAGATTAAGGAAAATGTACAGGAAATAATTACTTCCAGCCTTAATTATAATGGTGTGCTAAATTATATCCTGTAAGCTGATTTAATACAGCACATATTTGATAATACGTTTATGAAACATACCATATTTATTAATATTAATTAAAATGTATCTTTCTATTAATTGATTAATTTTCCTAGACAATGTTATAATTCTGTTTAGGAATTAGAACTGTCTTAATTTACTTGTGTTTTCGTTACGAGGCAGAGCTGCAGATCCTGCAGTTGATCGTTGGATTGTGGTTCAAACTCTGTTTCCCTAGAAAATGCAAACAGGAAATCTATTAAAGCAAAAACTATTTTTATATACAGTATATCATAGTATCAGCTGATTGACAATCAAAGCCTCCCATCTAGTGGTTGTTTTTATTTACACAGCTCTTCATTAGCACTGAAATAAACACTGGTGATTTCTTAGTGATTACACCAGAGCCATATAAAGTGAGAGTTGCGACACTTCCATAGAGTTCCGTTGTAAGAATGGAATGCGGAAGTCACGTGGGTCATGGAGGGGGCGATTTGTTCCATGGCTCTGTTTTACAGTCTGACTCTGCCTGCAGTAGCGCTCCGTCGCCGCCAGAGGGCGCAGCTCCACAAGGTTTCCATAGCCGTTGTTTGGAACAATTGACCGCCTGTCGGCGAGTTCAAAGAGTGTCAGAACTATGGCTCTGGATTACACCAAGAACTGAGAGACACTTTTCACAATCAGCACCAAATGATAGAGATGTTTCACTTCAATTGGACCTGACCCCCGGCCCCAGCCTGGCCTGAATGAATAAACTCACCGAGTGAATTATTTCCATGTTGAAACAGCGCCGCTCAGTGGTGAAGAGGCGCTACATCACCCGAAATATGCATCGCATGTCATTTTAACCTTTTCTAAGTATCTTTCTTTCTTATTTTTCTTTTTTATTTATCTTTCTTTCTTATTCATGCACATAATTATAACATTGTCTAGGAAAATTAATCAATTCATAGAAAGAGATATTTTAATTACAATTAATAAATATGGTATGTTTCATAAATATATTAATATCAAATATGTGTTGTATTAAATCAGCTTTTTTTTTTTTCATTTACCCTTTATTTATCCAGGTAGTCTCATTGAGCCACGAGAACTCATTTTCAAGAGAGACCTTACAGACCTTTCAAGCTTACAGGATATAGTTCAGAACACCTTTATAATTAAGGATGGAAGTAATTATTTACAGTACAATTTCTTTAATGTTCATTCATTCATTCAACCTTTATTTAGTCAGGTAAATCTTTTGAACCTCATGGGCTCATTTACGAATGCGACCTGCTAAAACTAAAGAACAGTGAACAGCAATGGTAGAATTTCCTTAAACAATAAACAATCAAACAATA
>JBBPBX010048956.1:0-25550 GCA_038048925.1 Garcialebias charrua
AAAGACAGAAAGTAAGACTACAAAACATAACAATTATCCACAAAAAGAGCAAAAGGCAAACACACCCGACCGCCGTCTGCAATCCTGCACAGTACATAACAGAACACAGCAACAAAACAAATATGCATAAAAGACCCATAACATTCATGACTTTGCAGTAGATTTCTATAAATTTATATACCTATACCTACAAATATATACATACATACATATACATTCATATGCAGTCACATACCCATCTACATATCTACATATGATATCTACACATACATCCCAGCATCAATTTGTGTGTGGTTGTGAGCATGCATAAGTGAATAAGGCTTCTCTAATAGAACATTCAATAGCGACCGTGAAGCATCAGAGATCCGCCCCCCAAGGCCCGAGGCAGACATAAGGGGGACCAGAGCCCAAGACCCCAAGAAGGACCCCGAGCGCAGAGCCCCCAGGGCCACCCAAACAGGACGAACCACTCACCCACCCCCCAGATCCGACCATAGGGGAGAACCGGAAGATCCCCACCAGCGACTACACACAATGACCCCCCGGGGCCAACAGCAACATACTCTTGGTATTTCTAAAACTGGAAATAGATTTTTAATGTATTTTTTATAATCTACATAACTAATGTAGGTCATATCATTCCTGGCACATCCTTACATTTCTATGCTGATGACAGTTGTTTATTGTTGAGCTAAAAACAGTTGCTAAGATTTTCCAGCTTTTACAGTCTGCTTTTGACATCATCCAGTCAGATTTGTTCCACCTCAAACTGGTACTAAATTCTAATAAAAACCAAAGGGATGCTGATTCTAAGAGGAAGTTGGTTCCAGCAGCCCTTCCATCTAGTCTACAAATAATGTTCCTATTGAGTTTGTCGATTCTTATAAATACTTGGGTATCTGTCAATGCACATCTGTCTTTTAAGCTTCATGTCGAAAACTTGATAAAGAATTAACAATTAAAATGGGGGTTCTTTTTCAGAAATAGATCCTGTCCAACTCTGAATGCTGCAAAACACCTTGTAACTGCAACTTTCCTTCCCTCCATTGATTACGGTGACATTTACATGAATGCTCCTACAAGCACCTGCAGATGTTGGATGTTGTCTATCATGGTGCACTAAGATTCATAACTGGCTGTAACTACCGTATCAATTCAATTTCAATTCAGTTTTTTTTTTTTTATATATATAGAAGTCGTCTCAGGGCACTGAACAGAAATACAATACTGTATTCATGTAAATAATAAGTGAGCTAACAACATTATTTATCTGAAGAGCAGACTGCTTTGAGTTTAACTCCATCACAGAACTCTCATCTTGAACAAGCATGAAGGCGACAGTGGAAAGAAAAAACTCCCTCATGAGGAAGAAACTTTTAGCAGAACCAGGCTCAGGACAAGCACCCATCTGCTTAGACCAGCTGGGTTTGGTAGGAATAGATACACAATGGCAGGTTAAGAATCACATGTTAAGATAAAAATAGTATAAAATGAAAACTATTCAATATTAAGGAAATTAGGTCAATTTGTCCTCTATTAGTCTAAGCCTATAGCAGCATGACAAGCCAACCCTAACTATAGGATTTATTAAAAAGGAAAGTCTTGATCCCAGTCTTAAAACTGGAAAATGTGTCAGCCTCACGGACCCACCACTGCACCCTGCATTCACTGGTTAACTGGACATCATTAACTTCACACAGACTCTTCCACTGGTACATTTTCATCTTTAAATCACTTCTTGGTCTGCTGCCTTCATACATCTCCTCCTACATGTCTTTGCGTGAGTGCAGCTACAGCGTGCGCTCTCAGGACATCATTACCTGCAGTGTTCCCTCAGTGAGGCCTGAACTAGCCAAAAGGGCCTTCTCCTACTCAGCTCCTGTTTGCTGGAATATGCACACACACAACAGGCCCACAAGCCCGGTTTGGAGCGAGAGCTGAATTTAATTAAAATTAAACTACTGTACAGAAACACTTAAAAATATATATATTTGTTAGCTGAATATATATGTTAACGTGTCTCGGTTTAATTTTTGTTAATAAATTATTACAAATCAGCTGAATTTAAAATGTAAACATGATATTCGCACACAGAAACGGTTTGCAGCAAGAGCTGAATTTAATTAAAATTAAACTACCGCACAGAAACACCTAATAAAAATATATTTGTTAGCTGAATATATATGTTAACGTGTCTCGGTTTAATTTTTGTTAATAAATTATTACAAATCAGCATTATTTTGAACGTGAACAACACGATGCGTGCACCCAGAAACGATTTGCTGCAGCGCAGCAAGAGCTGAATTTAATTAAAATTAAACTACCGTACAGAAACACCTAATAAAAATATATTTGTTAGCTGAATATATATGTTAACGTGTCTCGGTTTAATTTTTGTTAAAAAATGATTACAAATCAGCTGAATTTAAAATGTAAACATGATGCGCGCACACGGTTTGCAGCAAGAGCTGAATTTAATTAAAATTAAACTACCGTACAGAAACACCTAATAAAAATATATTTGTTAGCTGAATATATATGTTAACGTGTCTCGGTTTAATTTTTGTTAAAAAATGATTACAAATCAGCTGAATTTAAAATGTAAACATGATGCGCGCACACGGTTTGCAGCAAGAGCTGAATTTAATTAAAATTAAACTACCGCACAGAAACACCTAATAAAAATATATTTGTTAGCTGAATATATATGTTAACGTGTCTCGGTTTAATTTTTGTTAATAAATGCACTTTGACGGTTACAACAACATAAATATTAGCGGCTTTAAAATTAATACACGCTCACCCCACCCATAAAAATGACAGAAACATACCATTTACAGTTTTTATTCAAACAAATTATTTACACTACCGGTACCTATTCAAATCCTTCAAACTCTTCGTCTTCCGTGTCGCTGGCAAAAAGTTCCAAGTACACCTCGCTGCACGAGGCAGGTCACCGGTACAAGGTCCCTGTTCCTTCTTCTTCCTCCTCGCTCTCTGCTGCTGCCCATAGCGGCCGGAACTGGTACTGCACCATTTTTGGCCAAAATGAAAACCGGCGAAACAGAGCTAAAATGGGTCTAATAATATGGGGAAAAAATCCATAAATAATACGCTTCAGTGTTTAATACGCAGGACATTCAAATGAGAAAAAAAAAAACTGCGTATTATACACCGGTGAATACGGTATATATACACATATATACACATACATACAGGTTGTCCCCGACTTACGTACGGGTTCCGTTCCTACGCATCATTCGTAACTCGAAAATTCGTAAGTCGGGGACCACACGAGCCACCACTGATACACGTACATGTACGGTACTTAACAGTTACCAAGTTACCAAGCACTTCGCCTATCCTAACAACGCTACATAATTATCAAAAAACACATATGGTCCAGGGCTAAAAAATAAATATTTAATTTCTTACTTTGAGCTGGTCAAGCTTGTCTTGTCTTTTTTCATGTTAGCTCTTGCACGTCCGACCTCCGCAGCTTCGTGCAGCTCCACGCGGTCCAAACTGTTTACAGGAAGGACTGTTAGCTTGTTAGCTCCATACATTTGGAGCCAGAAAAAGAGTTAATAACTTACTGGAAGCCGTTTCTCCGCGGTGTTCGTCCAACAAGCTACGCCACGTTAGCAATAGCTCCGCTGCGTTAGCATGTTAGGCCGCGCTGTGTTAGCATGTTAGACCCTCCAAAAAGGCTGCCGCAGGTGTTAGCTCGATAACAATCCAACATCTGAGGCTGCCAGGCAGACATCGAGGCGAGCTCCGCCGCCTGTCGGCTCCGTGTCCCCGGTGAGAGCGATAGCATCCATCCTACAGCTAGGCTTGTTAGCATGTTATCTGTTGCTTCTCCGGCCCAGCTGTGCTGCTTCACAGCGTCGTTTTCCTTCGTCCATCCATCACTCCACAAAACCGCCGTTCAGCTCCCGCTCATGTATCCGAGCATAGGAACCTCTAAATGGACACTGTCCGTCTGAACCTGGCTATTGAGGCCTGAGCTAACTGGCTTAACAGCCGAACACTGCCGGACACTGCGTAATCGGCTTCAAAATAATAATACAGTACTGTAATAATAATAATAATACTTTATTTATAAAGCCATTTAAAACAACCACAGCTGCAACAAAGTGCTATACTGTACGTTTATATGTTAATGCTAATGCTAATGTTATGCTACACGTTTATATATATGTTTATTGTTTAATGTATTTGTATCATTGATGTTCATCATTCTTTAGTATGTTGCAGGTCGCTTTCGTAAATGAGCCCTCGAGGCTCAATAAGATTTACCTGACTAAATAAAGGTTGAATGAATACACATGAAATCAAGAAAATTTAAACACACACAAAAAAATCATATTTTTTATTAATTATGATAACTTCATAAAGTTGGAACTTCGTAAGTCGATGTCGTCGTAAGTCGGTGACACCCTGTGTATATATATATATATATATCACCCCACTCCCCTCAGGAAAAGGGTTAAGGAGCATTAGTAGAACCACTAGACTGAGGAACAGCTTCTACCCTGAGGCTGTTAGACTCATGAACAAATAACCAGAATAATCACTGCAAAATATCACATCATGTTGCTGCTGATCTGTTTCATGTTGCTGCTGATCTGTTTCATGTTGCTGCTGATCTGTTTCATGTTGCTGCTGATCTGTTTCATGTTGCTGCTGATCTGTTTCATGTTGCTGCTGATCTGTTTCATGTTGCTGCTGATCTGTTTCATGTTGCTGCTGATCTGTTTCATGTTGCTGCTGATCTGTTTCATGTTGCTGCTGATCTGTTTCATGTTGCTGCTGATCTGTTTCATGTTGCTGCTGATCTGTTTCATGTTGCTGCTGATCTGTTTCATGTGCTGTGTTCATTCGTGCTCATCTGTTCACACAGACTCGTGTTTGTGCTGCTGTTGAATGTAATGTTTTTATTCTACTAGTGCTTAGTGTATTTTTAGTTGATGTTTTTCTTAGCTCATATCTTAGATCTTATTACCGTACTGTTTTTATTTTACATTTTATTGTTGGATGTAACTGGGACCCTGTGTGCACAATTTCGTTCCACCACATGCAACACATGTATGACAAATAAAGAAACTTTGACTTTTGATATGCTTTTTATGGCTGTTTACTGTTGTGTGCACCGGTCTCTCTTGAAAAAGAGTCCTCATGGCTCAGTGAGTCTAAGCTGGATAAATAAAGGTTGAATGAATGGCACCAGGTGTGGTCTTGTGAAGTGGCTAAAGGATTAATGTTTGTTTTTCTCTGTCTTGTGTGTGTTATTGCCTTGCAGGAACTGGCTGGATACACCGGAGGAGACGCCAGCTTTTTAAAAGAGGATTTTGAGCTACAGCTTAACAGACGACTTTTCTGGGACTCTGTAAGACAGAAATGAGTTTTACAGTGCTTGTTTGAAAACAACAGGAAATACTTCATATTATTGCTAATATGCCTGTTATTACTTAAATACATATTTTTACAGTCAAACTTAACCACTAGGGGACAACAAGTTTCCACTGAGTAGTTTTTAAAGTTTTTGTTTCCTCCCTGAATGCGGCTCTTTCGGTGGTTAAAACAGCAACTTGTTCTGACCTCTCAGGTGTTGTCTGCGTCTCTGTGGGGTGGGATGCTCTATCCCATTGGAGGGCAGCCCTCCTGCATTGCTGACAGGTGAGTCTGATTGCAAAACCAAAAGCAGTTTGTACAATTTAAAAGAAAATTCAGGTAGTGTTAGATTTTCATATGCAGCTCATTTAATTTTGTTTCAATTAACCAATGTTTATTTTTCATAATCAAACGTGTTTAATTTTATTTTTTGTAACTAACAGTTCAGTGAGTGGATTATTAAGGGATTGGTTTTGTGCAGGTTCTACCTTGGAGGTCCCACCAGTGTAAGAGGATTTGGGATGTACAGCATTGGGCCACAAAGTGAAGGTAGTGATAATAATAATAATAAAATCTAAAAAAGTTAATTCTGGTCCTCTGGACATTCAAAAAACAACAGTCTCCTTAGATGTTTTCTCTGCTTGAAGCCAATGATTTGACCTTTCTCAAACAGACTGACATCTTTTCCACGACCACGCCATGTGTCTTTCAACATGGTTGTTTAAGAAATGAGAAGCAACTAATTGCATCAGTTGGTGTTAAATAACTTGTTGCAGCTGAAAGATCATCACCCATGCTGTAATTATCCAATAGGAGGCTCGTACCTGTTTGCTTAGTTAAATCCAAGTGGCAACTTTTTTTTTGGCCAGGCAGTGTAGATAGCATAAATTTGCAAAAAAAACTTTCCCTCCATTTCGTCAGAAAGCAGCAGCAGACAGCACTATTAACTTCTGGGATATTGATGTGTTGTTGTGTGTGATGAAGCAGTGTTTTGTGTTCCAGGTGACTATCTAGGTGGGGAGGCGTACTGGGCAGGCGGGCTGCACCTCTACACCCCTCTACCCTTCAGACCTGGCAAAGGAGGCTTTGGAGACCTTTTTAGAATGCACTTCTTTCTCAACGCTGGCAACCTGTGCAATCTCAACTATGGTGGGTGGAAGTGACGTGATACTGAACACACAGACGAGCCTGGACATTTGGTCACATCTTGAAGTTGTCTCCTGCATTTTATGTTCATAGGACTGTAGTGCATGAGATCCAATACAATGCATAAACATTTGGTCAGTTTGCTTCTGCAGTTTATAAAGATATTTAAACTTAAAAACGATCTAATAAAATTCTTAAGCACAGTCTCTTCACGCAGCTGCACAATTTGTAATGTGTGTCTGTTTCTGCAGGTAGTGGTCCCCAGGCCCACCTCCAGAAACTGGCGGAGTGTATCCGCTGGTCATACGGAGCGGGTATTGTGCTCCGGCTCGGAAACATCGCCCGGCTAGAGCTTAACTACTGCTTGCCGATGGGCGTTCAGAGTGGAGACAGGTATGTTTTAGATCCATTGTTGTAATGAATGTCAGCCTTGAACAAAAATACTACAGTATCATGGTATAAAAATTAAAAATACATTGCATTATATAAACTATTGTTGTTTCATTAAAATTTGTCATGATGTCACTGAGTGAGTGCAGCTACAGCGTGCGCTCTCAGGACATGATTACCTGCAGTGTCCCCTCAGTGAGGACTGAACTAGTCAAAAGGGCCTTCTCCTACTTTGCTCCTGTCTCCTGGAATATCTTCAATTCAGTTTCAGTTCAGTTTATTAATGTAGCACCAATTCACCACAAAGTTGTCTCAGGGCACTTTACAGATACATTCACATACTGTATGTAGAAAAAACAATTAGTAAAGTTCTCTAGCTAAGGAAGCAGCAGACATGTTGAATCTTCACTTCGTTGCAGTTGCTCATCTCCCATGCAAAAAATCTGAAGCTCTCGACCTTGACCTCTCTAAGTGGCTTCAAACATCTGTTAAGTTCCTGGCAAAAACCAACACAGACATGTTCCTGTTTTTAGTTTTCTACACCACTAGCTGTTTTTGTTTCATTTTTTTTAAATACCATTTTCTTTTATTTATTCTTCTCAGTTTATGTTTTATTTTATGATTGGCTACTGTTGTCATCACTCTTTGTTTAAATCAGGTCTCTCATGTAAATGAGTCCGTGAGACTAACCTGTGTGTATAACCAAAAAAGGCGTTCATCATGTCCTGGACGACTGAGAATCTTCACCAGCATACTGTGTGTATAACGGTTGAATGACTGAAGAATTACACAGATGAGGAGACAGAGGACACTGACACTGACAGTCACTAATGTCACGTTGTTCCTGAACTCTGAACACATTTTAAATCAATTGGTGATGAGGATTTTTGTCCCGTCATGGAGTGAAGAGGAGGAATTGGAAATACCCTCCATCCATCCATGCATGTTTTGAGCATGATAACATGAAAAAATACAATAATAATGGTGTGTGGCTACATCTAAACGCAAGACAGGTTCCTTTTGAAAATAGGGTTGTCACATCAAAATCAAAGATGGTTGCAGCCGTGTGTGTGTGTGTCCACCCTGATCGTTTGAGGAAACTGTCCTTTCTAGTTTTTATAATGTTTGTACTGTAAACAGTACAGTATAGTTTCCTCAAAACTATTGTGGTGGCCAAACATTCATCTATGGTGGTGAAGGCCACCACTGCCCCCCGCCCCCCGGCTCCTCCATTACACCTGGTGGTGGATAAAATTGCTCCTTCCGCTCGCCTGGATCCGTCACTCTGCTCTACCTCGGACAAGAAAATATAAAAACCAACCCTGCGTCTCATCTTCTGCCCAGTGTCCCACTTGAATATCTGGCACCAAAAACATTTAGGTTCATTTCCACTTTAGAAAAACACTCCTCTCTAAAGTTACACACATTCACTGTTGAATCCCCTCAGTGAAGGGGAACATCAATGTACTGCTTCTTTATAACGTCGTCGTATGATATTTAGCTCCAGAGAAAAGTTTTAACTTATCAAAAGAATTGATGGATTTATTTGTGATCACTTGTTGTATGGTCAACATGATGATGCGTTCAAAGCTAAATGTAAACTAACACACTTTAAACTTTCCATCTGGTGTGAGAGGCATGCACAAACAGGCTGAAAAGACTAAACCCATCTAATGGTCATCTTTTCTACTTCCTGTCCAGCCCATGCTGTTGTCAGCTGTTGGTGTTTATTGAACATTTAGAGCAGCACCAAAATGTGGAGTTCATGTGTGTATAAGGTCATCCTAACATGTTGTCTTCCTCCTGCTGTAGGATATGTGATGGTGTCCAGTTTGGAGCAGGGATCCGCTTCCTGTGACCTCATCCACAGCCTTCATGTCTGAGAAGGGACTTGTTTGTCTTTTTTCACCTGTAACTCGTCGAGTTTGAAACACTAGCATAGGGCTGTGCTCTGCCTGGCCTCCCCAAACCCTCACTGTGGATGCACCAGTACAGACCCTGAGGTGTACCAAGTCAACGTCAGGACAAATTGTGAAGTAATCAATAAAATAATAATTTTTTTGCACTTTGGATTCTGCCACATATTACTCATAATCCCTGTCCATACGTGTTTCTGTTGTTTTGTTCTTTTCCATCATGTTTTACAGCCTTGCTTTCACATTTTAACATTTTACAAGTATTTGCCTGAATGGTGTTATCTGCATGATTGAAGGTTAGCAAATCCTTATCTGTTGCCATGTTGATTTTACACCACATACTGAAATGTGCTATTAGGTGTGAGCAACTGGTAACAACAAAGAAAATGAGCCCAGAGAAACCAGCAGTCACTTAAACAGAGCTACAGTGTGAAAAACTGACTCAACAGAAGGGAAGTGTCACCAGAGCAACATCCACGTTACTTTATGTTCATGTTAATGGAATCATTCTCCAATAAATTACACATGCTCTCTTGGTGTCTCCTCTTGTGTTTCTGGGATCTTTAATTTACATTCTGTTCTGGGTCTTGCATGTTTTAATTTTATTGTTCAACCTTAATTTTAAAAAGTTTGAAGTTCATGCTCATTAATCCAGGGACTCTGTTTTCGGTGGCTTTCTCAGGCTGAAGAAGTCCTTTGGATGAAGGGTGAAACGTCTCAGCAAAACAAGAAACCGTCCAAATGACCTGACTGAACATTGTTGGATTTTTACCTGGATTACTGAGCATGGACTTTGGTGTTTTGAATCATTTTGGCATGGCTACCTTAGAGGAGCTAACGGGGAAGAGGGCGGGCCCCGGAGGCCATCTTATCACCAGCAAACTTTTTTCCATTATGGGAGTGTGGTGCTTGTGGGACTCAGTTTGTTGGTGACTCCTCAGATTGAAGAAGTCCTTTGAATAAAGGATGAAACGTGTCCGCAAAAAAAAGATGCCATTCAGATGACCCGAGTGAACATTGTTTAATTGAACTGGGGCTTAACGGTGGTGTTGCGGTTAGAGCAGTCGCCCCTCAGCGAGAAGGTCGCAGGTTTGCCTCCCACGCTGAGACTCTTCTGGGTGTTAGTTTGCTCCATCCTATTTAAGTGTGAATAAAGTGTTGTTTATACAACAAGAAACAGAGGTGGGGACTCGAGTGACTTGGCCTCGAGTCATTAAAATCACGACTTGAGACTTGACTTGAAAAAATGTTGAAAGACTCGGACTTGACAGACTTGCACAGTTTTACCTAAACACAAGTCAGGTAGACATGACTGATGTAGAAGTTGACAGCAACATGGACAGATATGGTGCCACTGTAGAAGAGCAACAGCCAACAGATATTTCTGATCAGCAGCAGGAAAAGCCAGTTAGTGTGAATAAATCACAAGAAGAACTATCTACAACCGCTGCATACCACCATGGGAGTTCCAGTGACATTTTTGACATAGTTGATCTTACCTCCCTGTCGAATGATTCAGAGGTGTTCATAGGTGGCCTGGTAGCTGTACCGTCTGCAAGCCAACTAGATGACACTGTTCCAGTTTTCATTTCCACAGAGGACGTCATTGAGGTTGCTGTCAAGGAGTTTGTTGACCACACTGTCCTTTCAAACGATAATGCACACTATGGCCTGCTCTCAGAGACCAAGTCGGATGACACTGGTCCATTTTTCTCTCAAGCAGAGGAAAGGATCAGCATAGCCCCTTCTACATCCACTCCTGTCTCAGAGAACCATGTTGAACATACAGATTTTTCACGTTTTGATGCAGACTATCAGCTACTTACAGTAGGTATCCAACTACATAGAGTAAATTTGTTAAGAGGAAATGATTTGTCAGTTCAAAGATGAAAGGATTCTGAAGTACCCCTTAAAGTACAGCTTTATTGATGAAAAGGGCACTGATGCAGATGGTGTGTCCAGGGATGTTTATGCTGCTTTTTGGAATGAATTTCTGGATTGTGCAGCAGAGGGGGCAGAGTACCGTCCCTGTCACCAAAATGGCAGGAGGAAGAATGGAAGGCTGTGGGAAGAATATTGGCCAAAGGATTTTTGGACCAAGGATTCTTTCCATTGCGCCTTGCTCCAGCATTTACCACAGCGCTGATATTTGGAGAACATGCTGTGTGTAATAACATACTGTTTGAATATTTCCTGTTGTATCTTAGTCAGTGTGAGAGAGATCTCATAGCAACTTCTTTACAGGAAGACATTGACAGTGATACCCAGGATGAGTTAATAGATCTACTGGATCGACTGGGAGTGAAAATGGTTCCATCACGAGAGAACCTTAAAGCAGTCCTCCTTCAAGTAGCACACAAACAAATCATTCAAGAACCTAAATATGCTCTTGATTACATGTCAGCAGTCTCAGGACAACCATAACCACAACGGCAACAATACAGGTCATGTATGAAAAAAAAAACAACTTGCAGAAAGGTTCTGAAGCAACTCCAGTGACTCCTGCTGAGAGACAAGCCCTCAGATTTCTGCAGCAATACATTCGAGGATTAGATGACTTTGGTCTCAGAAGGTTGCTTCGATTTGTGACAGGCTCAGATGTCATCTGTGTCACAAAAGTTGAAGTTATATTTACAGCTTTGGAAGGACTGGCACGTCGGCCAATTGCACACACCTGTGAAGCAGTTTTGGAGTTACCATGCACATATAACTCGTACCCAGAGCTAAGAGTTGAGATGGAAAATGTACTGACAAGTTACTACACTATGGACATTGTGTAGTAAGAAACTATGATACACACCATAGTCAGGTTCCTTGTAGCCATTGATGATATACTGTATTCAGGTCGTTAATATTTGAAACATGAAGAAGAGGTTAACTTTACGAAATATTAATGACAGAAATGAAAACCCAATACGCAGAGTTAAACTTGGCCTTGTTTCTTTGTCAGTGACTTCTTCAAGTAATAGATTTAATAGCCATTTAACAGTCTAACAAGTTATCCAGCAACCTCAGGAAAATCCATATTTTTGCAGTCTCCAATGCTGTATTTTTTTTAAACATTATTTTATGTGAAAATGTTCCAGATATTGTTCCTGGTATGGTAAGAAATGCCATAAAAGTATTGTGATCCTGATCTCGTTTGATGATGTCATAGTAAGGCAACACAGTGTGATTCTCAAATGTTACGTTTTCCAACATGTTATGTTTTTTAACAACACTGAAAAAAAACTGTCCATCTAACCAAGTTATAAAATATTCAGCCAATCATTTTTTTTTGGGATTTTGTTTTCAGACAAATGCACTAAACAAGAAATAATTTGAAAGATTAATAGTCTTGTTACCAGAATGTGTAAGATTATTTTTGTAAGCCTGGAAATTTGACTCAAATTATGGTGTAAGACAATTTAACAACATTGTTTAAATCAATTAATTTGACTCAAATTTCCAAGCTAACAAGATAAATAATCTTGTGTGTTTTGGTAACAGGATTAATCTTACACATTCTGATCTTGTTTAGGAAATCTGTCTCGACACAAGACCAATTTTTTTGTGTCATGTAATATATTAAAACTTGGTTAGTTGGACAGTTTTCCAAGTATAATACAGAGTGGGTTTTTTCAGTAACAAGTGTCATTTTCCTTCAGCAGGACAGAGAACATGCAGTCTTGTAAAAATAATTGATTCCTCAGGTTGTTCCATGAAGAGCATTTTTCTAATCCCTTTTAATTCATTCTTTTGATTTGATTTGATGTTTATTCATTCATTTTAAAAGAACAATACAAGACAGTTTCATCAGATACAAGAATACAAGTAGGATAAAATGAAGGGAGCAGAAAGAAGATGAAATCTTATTATATCTGCCCCTTATTTCACAATTTGTTCAACCAATGATAACCTTCAAACTACATCACAGAATGAATAATTCTACTTAATTTTTCTAACTGTAATACACAAACTACGTCACAAAATGAATAATTCTACTTACATTTTCTAAAAGTAATACACAAACTACATCACAAAATGAATATTCCTGTAATACACAAACTAGATCACAAAATGAATAATTCTACTTAATTTTCCTAACTGTAATACACAAACTACATCACAAAATGAATAATTCTACTTAATTTTTCTAACTGTAATACACAAACTACATCACAAAATGAATAATTCTACTTAATTTTCCTAACTGTAATACACAAACTACATCACAAAATGAATAATTCTACTTAATTTTCCTAACTGTAATACACAAACTACATCACAAAATGAATAATTCTACTTAATTTTTCTAACTGTAATACACAAACTACGTCACAAAATGAATAACTCTACTTAATTTTTCTAACTGTAATACACAAACGCACTAAGCTACATCATAAGTACAACATAAGTGTACTACTTGTCTATTTAACAGAATGTGTCTACTAAAGCCCCTGAAACATTGATGGTTTAATGTTCTTATGAAGTTTGTATTCTTGCTGTGTTGACATGGTATGGGGCTGGCCCCTCATTCCTTGTCACTTGAGAGCTGAGTAACAACATTGAATTATTCAGTTCATTTTGAACTTAAAATAATTGTTCCAAAATGTCAAGGTTTCACATTTCAAATACCATATTCAAGTTTATGAGTAAAATAAATCTTACATATAAATGTCTGGAAATTGTCTTGTGGATGGGATCAATACTACTGTATTTTCTTGGCCTGCCCCATCAGTCTTTTTTTGCTTGCTTGTTTTTTTGGCTGTTTTTTTGTTGTTGTTATTTTGGCTGTGTAATTATGTCACAGATTTGATGTATTCAGTTTCAGAAAGAATACTGTACGTAAATTAGTAACAGTTAATTCAAATTAATTTCCAAGTTTGTTTTTCTGTTCTGTCATTTTTTGAGGGGTTGCTTACAAAGTAATAGGGTAAGCCCCTCACACCTTATCACTTGAGCGCTGGATTCATTTGTTAACTTTGAACTCAAAAGGGTGCTTCCAAACAAGGTCCTTGTTTGAATTATTGACCTCATTATACTCTTTTTTTTTTTTTCAGTGTATGAGCAAAGACAATTGGCATACACGTTTTTATACATGTTCTTGGGGATGGGACCAATACTGTGTTATTGACATGTCACAGTTTTGATGTATTCCATTTTTGAAAGAAAACGGTACAGTTGTCATGCACTTGCTTTTGTATGTTTGCTGACTTCTAATAAATTTGTTCTTTATTGCAGCTTGTGTGTGTTTCACTTTAGGATTAGGTGCCATTTCCATTCAAAATAGACTGAATCAATGACACAAACTTAAAAAAAAACGTTTTGTTTTTATTTTTTTTAACTGAAGCACAGGCTTAGTGATGGTGTATATTAATTTTCACATTTGTCTTTTGGTGAAATTGCAAAACATGAGACAAACGAGACAAACCACCATTCACTCTCACTCACACCTAAGGACAATTTAGAATGACCAATTAACCTAACAGTCATGTTTTTGGTGTGTGGGAGGAGGCCAGAGTACCCAGAGAGAACCATTAAAATCCACAATAAAAAAACAAAAAGGAACAAAAAGAGCTCAACCTTTTAAAACGGTGCACCTAAATAACTCACAGAAGGACCTGATTTTAAAAAGAAATCGCACACACACACACAAAAGCACACCATTGTGTTGAAATGTAGCAGCCTTCAGGATGCTGTACATGAAAATGATAAAAGCATATTTACCATTAGACTACTTTCAGCACAAATTATGGAACAGATGCAATACAAATGCTAAGCTGTCATTCACCATTTGAACACATTGATTACAGAACCATTAATTGAAAAAAAAAACTTTGTGCAAAACAGAATATATATTTTGTAAACACAATGAGTACTCTGTAAAACACAAAAATGTGTTAAAATTTGTGAGTTATTACCGTTTTTCATATCTGCTTGGCAAGACGTGTAGCCTAGAGTCAAATATTCTGTGTGCACTGAGGAATGTTAATTTGAAACATTTCAAAATAGACAAAAAGGCATCAATGTGACAAACATAAAGTATGCCATAACCTTATAAGTTCAGTAGATAGGCTACTCTTCCACAAAATACCTGTGTTACAGCAGCAATAGCTACTCCTTACAGTTGAGTTCTGATGTAGGCTCGTAAAAATAAAGCTCAATTGCTTCTTCTGGGGTATTAGGTGGGTGTAGATAGTTTTCTGACATTGCCAGGCAACAAATGTCAAAAACAGTTTCATCACATGGATGTGGGCCTCTCGGTAGGCATTCCTCTCTACAAGCTTGTATTTGTTGATGAGATACTGTCTTGAGGTAGTTTTCAGTGCCCAAAAGGTGGGGAGAGCTGTACAGAATCAATGGTCGTCCACTTGGGGAAACAGCATTCCTGGTAGCACGAATTCTGTGGCAGTTCCACAAATGAGCAACTTGCTGCAGCTCCTACTGGAAAACAAATTAATTAATTTACGGTGATTATTGTGTGTTTATACCATTTACATTTATTTTTCTGTAGAGGTTGCAAAGAAACACTGATAAATTAACTGCAACATTTCTTCAGTTTTTTTTCTGACAAGTTTACAATTTAAAAATGTTAATAAAGATAATTGAAATGGCATAAATACTAGTAAAAAAGTCAGAATAACAGTTAGTTGTGGTACCACTTTATACTACAATGAACAAAATTACTTAAAAGATAGACATATTTTAGTGTTATTAGACTTATATAAGCACGAGGACCCTGGTTGATCCACTGTGAGAGGGTGCTATTTATAAGACTGAGCTGAATACATCATCTCAAACTGAGGAAGTCTTTCGGACGAAAGACGAAACGTTTCTACAATTTTTTTTCTTTGTTTTGTTTTGTTTTTTGAATGTCCAGAGGACCAGACTTAGCTTTTTTAGATGTCAGTAGGTGGCATTTCAGAATTTTGAGCATGACATAAACACGTTTTCTGCTTTTTTAGAAGACAGCTACAGTACTCTTATATAAGTCTGACTGCTAAGTCTGATTTTAGCTTTAGATTATTTTAGGAATGCATATTTTTAATAGAAAAAATGCACAGCTGATTGTGCCCTTGGAATTATGTCAGAAATATATACAGGGTATGGAAAGGAATGATTGTTAAAGAATCCAATACAGCAGTGTGTAATGAATACTACACTGTTAATTTATTGAATTGAATGAAGTTAGCAATTTATTAGCAACTGAACCAATCCAACATGTTTTCAAACAAAAAGCATGACTTACTGTACCTCAATTATTTCCAGGCAGGTGAACTGGATTAAACTTTTATCAAGGAAACTGTAAAATGGTCCAGGTCCTTTAAATCGTGAAAGGCATTGATCCAATATTGTGCATGTTGTTTTCTTAAAAATCCCCACCACTGTTCAATCCTTTGGTTGTGATTACTTGAGCCAGTAATGTAGCATCGGAGAAAATTTGTCTCCATGGTTACTTCGTAAAAAATATCTGCATCTGCTCCACTGAACAGTTCTCCAGTCCGTACCCAGGTCTGACCTGATGCGCGTGGGAGTGCCGATCCTGTTTTCCACTTCATCAATGAAGTACCCAGCAATAACCCGGGGATTGTTACTTGTGCTGTAAGCATGTAGCCACGTGACCATACGAGAAAATCCGTCAACAGCCCCGTTGATACAGATTCCATATGGTTTTAGTTTGTCATATGAATCGACATGCCACATGAAGTTGGGACCTGGGTTTCTGTACAGACGTCGTCTCACACGATTCCGTAGCCTCAGCTGTACTCCTTCAGGATCTAGGATTTTGAGCAGATGCCGGACAGTTCTTTGTGACATCACCAAGCCAGCCTGGATGCATTTCAGATGCATTAATCTGTAGCCATGAAGCATCCCGTGCTGGTTTAATTGCTCCTGGAGGAAGAGAGCTACTTCCAGCAGGTCAGAGTGGGCTTTTCGCCTGAACAACCCCAAGGACTTAAGACACCTGCGCAGTGTCGACATACTAATAATATAGCCATCCTCATTAAGTAAACTCAGTATTTCCCAGTGTCTCATTCCTAAGAGGAAATAAAAGCATATCAAATAGCGCAGTCATTGTCCACTTTTCCTGTAGTGTAGCTCAACAATGACTCTTTCTAATTTATCTCATAATTATGAGATATTATCTCATAATTTTGAGATAAGATCTCATAATTATGAGATAAGATGTAGTATCTGATAATTATGAGATAAGATGTCATAATTATGAGATAGTATCTCATAATTTTGAGATAAGATCTCATAATTATGAGATAATATCTCATAATTATGAGATAGTATCTCATAATTATGAGATACGATGTCATAATTATGAGATAGTATCTCATAATTATTATGATAGTATCTCATAATTAATTATGAGATACTATCTCATAATTATGAGATAAGATGTCATAATTATGAGATCCTGATCTCATAATTATGAGATCCTGAGTCAATTTTTTATTTATTTGGTGAATGCAATGCTCTTCTGTAGACTTTAGCTAACAGCCAACTTCGTGTTAGCATGTGTACTCCGGGCTACGTGTTAGCTCAGGAAGCCGGTGGATAGTGAACTGTTTTGTCTGTTATAACTTTTCAAATGGCGGCGTGACGGTCGCATGTTGCACAGAACCCAACAACATGTTTTTATCAATACTGATATGTGAAATTGGCTGTAGATTTAACCCCACTTGGCCAGACAAATATTTATTATACCATCACATCCAAATTCAAAACCACTCCACTTTATTTGCAATGTTTTTGAGTTTTGCATGTGGTTTATTTTTTAAAAACAGACCAAATACAGTGACTGTCGCAATTAAATTTTGTGTTTAGAATATCTGGCCTATATTTACGGAGGACTGAACCTAACATACTTAGAGATAAAAGCAGAAAAATTAATTCACCAGACCTTCCTGATTTTACTTGTGATACACTTCTTATATACTTATATCATTTTTTGAAAACTATGATTGTTTTAGTGTTAATGTTTATTTATGATTAGTAAGAGTAACTTAAGTCAAATGTAATTCATGAATGGCTGTAATTTATTTTCTGACATTTGTTTACTTCTGACAGATTTGAAGAATACCAGATGAACAAGAGGATCACAAATGAACCTCAACAGCCTTCCATATCCCAGTTTCTGGACACTCGTGCTGGGCAGTACAGTATGACTCATCCACAGCAGAAAGCCATCACCAATGCCTTACTACGTGATTTGATCGTTGGTTGCAATCTGCCCCTGTCTATTGTGGAAAACAAGAGTTTTCGTCACTTTCTGACAGTAGTCGACAGCAAATACAGCCCAATATGTCGCCGAACAATTGCATCAAAAATAGAAGATCATGCTGCTGAGAAACATTTGATGTTAAAAACTCAGCTGAGCCAGGCTGATCATGTTTCAGTGACAGTGGACATTTGACAGTTCAGCCTCCTTATGTTTTTCTTATCCATCTGTATCTCTGTCTTTTGATCCATCAATTGAAATGTTCGTCTATACCTTTTCACACAGCGTGCCAACATGATTTGAAGCATCTCTGTCAGAGTTTTCAGCTGTGTCGACAGGCCAGAATCAATCTTGATGAATGTGGTGGACTGCAAATGGTTTCAGACTATTTTCAGAACAGATGTGTTTTTGCGAGTTTGTCTACGAGAAAAAGAATCTCTGGATAATTTTTTTGGTTTTTTTTTTTGGTGTGTTATTTTGTGTTATTTTGTGTAAGGTTTAGGCATGATTATATATTTAGAGATTCATCATCTCTGATCATATATATGCTTTTGTTGCAATCTAACTACTGGTGCATGCATTGTGCTGTGTACCTAATTCAGTTTGAAATCATTGTTTATTCAGCAAAGACGTGCTATGACTTTTTTTTTATATGTACCGGTATATAACTTTTATACTTTTCTCAGTCAGAAATGAATGGACTGCTCTCTCTGGGTTCTGTTCTGCTGCTCATTTGGGGGAGTTGGGTATGTTTTTTATATGTTGTGTTCAGCTGCACATGTTCTATCATTTTAAATAAATACAGATTTTAAAAAGAACAAATGGTCTATTATTTACATTTTATGTATAATTGCAAATGTTAAAAAAGGGGGGGGGGAGAACGACTCGAACTGACTTGAAATTAAAAGTTCCTGACTTGAGACTTGACTCGACTTTTGCACGTCTTGACTTGAGACTTGACTTGACTTGCAACACAGTGACTTGGTCCCACTTCTGACAAGAAATAAAAGCATGAAAGAGCATGTCATGTTGTTCTTGTCAGAGAAGCGTCTCAGTTTGGAGTTCTAGTTTCTGCTTGGTGTTTTATGTGGCGTTCCAAAGACATCACAGAATTAAAAATGACAGCCATTTTTCTGAAACTGGACTGGACAGAAGAAACTCAGACACCAATGAACTGTTTTGATATGTCAAATCAGATTTTCTGGGTTGTGAGTTAAATTGCAAGCAGCTGTATCTTAACCACTGTTTACTTTTAGCCAAGTTATTAATTTAGAACAATTAATGGAGCTTGTTTTCCTTGAATGACCAGCTGGAGCTTACAGCTGATAATGCACATTTCTGAATTATTGAATTACCTAAATAGTACTGTATGTATATATCATGATCGGCTTTGGTTGGAACCCATATGCAGGAAGATGAGGAGACTCCTGTAAAATAAGTAAATGTTTATTAAAAGAATAAAACAAAATGCTGACGGGGCAGCTAACTTACTTAACCCTCCTGTTATGTTCGTTTCTGAGGTACAGCAATAATGTTCGTGGGTCAATTTGACCCGGGGAGTGTTTAATCATGTAATAGTGTCAGAAACCCAAAAAATCCTCCAAAACCTTTTTGTATCTGATTATTAACTCCAATACTAACCATGTCAGTCAATATTTGTGCAATGATGTTTTTTTTATTTCTCATAAATAAAGGATAATGACGACTAACTCATTTGGACATAAACAATGTGATTTACATTTTTTATGTTTGCTGAAAAAACCTACACACAAAAAAACAATAATTATCCTTGAAATTGATTTTTGTAAAAAAAATTATGTTACATTTTATTTTATTTTTTTCAAAGGGTGATCTTTATAATTGAACTTGAAACACATTTACTGTTCTGGGTCAAATTGACCCGCTCATTAAAATCAAGACAAATGAGTCATGAAGATTTGTGTGGGTGGAGTTTTCCCACGGGAACAGAAAAGGTTCCCGTCAAAAGTTGTATAAACACCTGCTTTCTCACAGTTTCCTTGTGAAGTAAAGAGAATAGTGAGAAAGTGGGTTTATGTGCATGCATGTGTGCATGTGTGTGTGTATGTGTGTGTGTGCGTGTGTGTGTGTGTGCGTGCGTGCGTGTGTGTGTGTGTGTGTGTGCGCGCGCGTGTGTGTGTGTGTGTGTAGTGAAATATGTCTCATAGTTTCAAGGAAACAAATAGAATTGGAAATGTTTTTCCCCTTTTTACCATTCATTTTGACTGCCGGGTCAAATTGACCCGAACAGTATCGATGTAACAAGTAGACGCAGAGAGTGGTACAAATGTGTAAAGTGAATCATTTTCAATTTATATGTTGATTGGAACTATTAAGACAAATAGAAAAAGTTTCATGCAGAAAAAATATTTTTAACTATTTTTAAAAAAAATGTAAACTTTAAAATGGGTCAATTTGACCCGTAACATAACAGGAGGGTTAAAGGAGGAGACACGGGGGGATGACAAGCATGAAGCCTTTAGACAAGGACAATCCAGAGACACTGACATGACACCAGAGGGTTGAATATATACCGTATTTTCCAGCCTTTAAGTTGCTCCGCCCCATAAGTCGCTTTAGTCCAATATGTCCAATAAATTGGAAAAATCCATAAATATGTCGCTTCGCCCCATAAGTCGCATCTATTACGCGTCGCCGCTGACAACCTGAAATGTTGGCCGGTGTTTTGCCCTTCTGCAAATGGCGGCCACAGGAGCGTGCACGGAAGGACTTTAACAAGATTAACACTTAAAAAAGTTTTTTTTTTTGCTGAAAATTATAGCAAAGATGTGTCTTAGCTTAACCTTTCCTTAATAAATGTACATAATTGTCAAATCAGCTGGATTTAAAAAGTAGTTTCGCTACGTGCACCCGCACGGGTGGGACCGATTCATTTCTTTAAAATTTAACAAGATAAGCTTAAATATATTTGTTAGCTGACATTATAGCAAAAGTGTTTCTGAGCTTAACCTTTCCTTAATAAATTCACGTAATGGTCAAATCAGCTGGATATAAATTGTTTCGCTTTGACGTCTTCCAAACGGTCACGCGCACTGCGAAAATAAATTATGAATAAATCGAATTTTTGCTCAAACATCTCCTAAAGCTAATACTTTGTAAATATCCATCCAGTGATTACTTTTTGTAAGTTTCATCAAAATCTGTCGTGTGGTTCATGAGCTATTTTGCTAACAAGGCAACAGTAGTTCAGACCTCCAGAGAGCAGGAGGCCGTGCTGCGACAGAGTGAGTCCGACCAGATGAGTCTGCTGTCAGACACACGAGCTGGGAACGATCAGTGGACCCTAGTGGCTGAAAGCGGTACTGCGCCCCTAGCGGCCGAAAGTGGTACTGCTTCATTTTTTTTGTCAGAATGAATGGAAACGGTCATATCTCAGCCAAAAATTTGTCTAAAAATATGGGTAAAAATCCCTAAATATGTCGCTTCACCGTATAAGTCGTAGGACATGAAAAAAAACTGTGACTTATAGGCCAGAAAATACGGTAGTTGTTATTGGAATCAGTAAGACAGGCATTTTGGGATGACATCCTTGAACCATGAACTAGACATTGATGACAATATCCTGTTTTCCTTATTTGTTGGTAAAATTCCTGCTATTATCTTGTAAAAAATTTAGAGAGAACAGTAAATCAGGGTGTCTCTTACCATTTCATCGTCTGAAGAATTATTTGGTTAAAGGCAAGTGAAATCTGTATCCCAGAGCCCTGGGATAGGTGCACCCTTTGCCCAAAAAGCAGTCCTAATGTGAAAAAGATCTGTTCTGGTTGTCAACCCAGCTGAACAAAAAAGAGGTGCTTCTATCTTGACTAAAAAGGAGTTATTTTGGGTTGTCCAAATCTTTCTCTGTGGCTTTCAAGGCATGTTCAATATTATTCTGTGTCCCTCCATCTCCCGAACAGTTCAGCCTCGCTTCGAAGATGCAAGTTGCCTTTATAGCCCAAAATCAGTACAGACCAGTTTCAACTGTCACACTGTGCATTTTTTGGAACCCAGGTGTGATATCTTCACTTCCAAAAAGTAGTCACTCTCATAAGTTGTCTTTAACTTGTTAATGGAGTTAATAAGTTAACTTAGGTTCGGGAGCAGGGCCACGCCCAAATCACGCCTCCAATTATCCCACGCAACCTACTTATACCTCGCTCACCTATTCATCTCAGTTCGTTACGTTTTGTCGACCCCGACCCCCCCTCTCCCTTCTTCCAAGTTTGCTCTTCATCCATAACCACGCTTTGCTTTCTCTTGCTCAGGTTTCCGTCCGGGGGGGTTCATCGTCGGGCTCGGGAAGGAAAACAAGTGAACCGTTCCCGAAGGCCAAACCCCACGCAAGAGTCTTCTCATCCCAAGCCCTTCAGCACTCTCCTCGGACAACATCCTTCAGCTCCACTCATCCCTTCATCCCCTCATCCCTACTTCCATATTCCCTTCATATACTCATCCATACTTCCATCCTCTCCTACATTCATTCATCCCTCCATCCCTTCCTATCATCCCTACTTCCACATTCCCTTCATCTACTCATCCCTACTTTCATCCTCTCCTACATTCATTCATCCCTTCATCCCTCCATCCCTTCCTATCATCGCTACTTCCATATTCCCTTCATCTACTCATCCCTACATTCATCCTCTCCTACATTCATTCATCCCCTCATCCCTCCATCCCTACATCCCTTCCAATCATCCCTACTTCCATCTTCCCTTCATCTACTCATCCCTACTTCTCTCCTACATTCATTCATCCCTTCATCCCCTCATCCCTCCATCCCTTCCTATCATCTTTCCTACATCCCCTTTCTTCCCTCAACCCTACAACCCCTCATCCCTTCATCCCTCATCTTTTCATCAATAAAAAACTTAAACTTGTGTTTTGTGGCGTGGTTCCTTGCTAATGAATTCAGTCTTGAACACAACTTCACACTACAGGCGCTAGCTCATTTAGCCCAAGCCTTTCTGCTTAACTCTGCTTCAATCTTCCACTGCCCTCTAGTGCTCTGAGGGGGAAATCCAACTAAACCTAAATGAACTAACTCAGTATACTACAGTATATACTTATAACCCCTCCTTGTCGAGCTGTGAGTAACGTTTTTCCGCTGGCGTTAATGTCCTTGACATGAACCCTAAAGGTCACTCACTCCCATCTTCCATCACATGTGACAGCACGGCTCCCACTCCGTATGGTGAGGTGTCACATGCCAGCACCAAGTCTCTGTCTGCTGAGTAATGACAGTAATTTGGCTGATTTCAGCAGCTGTTTAGCCAAGCTGAATGCTTCTTGCTGTTCTTCATTCCAACACCATGCAACTCCTTTCCTCAGCAGATGATGTAATGGGGGTAAGCGTTTAGCTAGATTAGGAAGAAAAAATTTCAAAAAATTGATGGAGTGGAAGTAAAGAGAGTAAATGAGGTGAAGTTTTTGGGTGTGGTAATTGATGAAAAACTATCGTGGAAACAGCACATAAATTCGGTAAAAAGTAAGTTAGCCAGATCTACTGCAGTACTGTATAAAGTTAAAGATTTTTTGAATGAGACAGCTTTGTATTTGTTATATAATACCATTTTTGTTCCACATTTAATTTATTGTGTTGAAGTTTGGGGGAAGGCATTTAAAATTATAACAAAGCCTGTTTTTATTTTACAGAAAAGAGCTGTGAGAATTATTTTAGGGAAACCTTATTGTCATCCATCAAATATATTATTTAATCAACTTAAGTTATTGAAGTTTTATGATTTGGTGGATTATAATATTTCATTAGTTATGTATAAAGCTCAAAACAACTTACTGCCTCCAAACGTTCAAATGTTTTTTGTTAAGAGAAGGTCTTGTTATAGTCTTAAGGGAACTGAGATTTTTGCAAAACCTCAGTATAGACCAGTTTGAAGGGTCGGACTGTTTTGATACAGGGAATTGACTTATGGAACAATTTGGATAACGATGTTAAATATGCTAAATCTATGCTCCTGTTTAAAAAAAGGATCAAATCTAAGTTGTTAACAAAGTACGAAAATCTTAAATCCATTGTATTAGTAATTTTCTAGTTAACTAATGAAGTTGTTTTTTGTTGTCTTTTTTTTTTTATTCAATTACTTGAAAAACATTGCTTGAGTTAATTGTTTGGATTGGGTTTGCTTTTGTTTATTTGTTTTTTGAAAAAAAGGGGCAGATAATATAAAAAATGGTAAAATGGTAAATGGAGCTTATTTATATAGCGCTTTCCAGCCCCCTCTGAGGAGCCCCAAAGCGCTTTACAATACAAGCCATCCACCCATTCATTCACACATTCATACACCGTTAGTGGTAGCCTGCCTTGTAGGGCGCTATCCAGACCTACCGGGAGAAACTCGGGGTTAAGTGTCTTGCCCAGCGTCGAGTCTGCAGCAGCCGAAGAGCTGGTAAGTCCTCTCTGCCTTCGACCTCTGCCACGGCGGCGATGGCGCGGTCCAGGACCAGATCGGGAACCCTCTCTTGGTTCAGGTCCTTTTACAGCACCGGAGAAGTGAGGGGCGTCTTCCAGGACCCCCTCAGAGCAGGACACTGTAAGTGCTGAAGAGCCAGCCGGTTCAGGGCTTGCAGCTGCTGCATGTTCAGGGCCGGATAATTTTAGTGTCCTTATTTCATTTAAAAACTGTTCATATTCAGGAAGCTGGGTCAGATCGGGTTGAGATAATACAAACTTTTCAGCAAGGGAAAGTACAACATCAAAACAGTCCGGGTTATTTTTAGCAGAGGTGATTAGACTTCCTAAAGTCCAGTTTATTTGGATAAGTTCACTGGGCTGAAATCGGTGTGTGTTAGAATGGGACAAAGGAGTGTTTCTGAATGAAGGTGAAGTGGCAGGAACATTTATCACCCCTGAAGGCTCTCCTAGGGTGACCTCTGCTGGAAAGACAGAATATTGTTCTGTTGACTGACCTGTGTGCTGGTCCCCCTCCATCTGGTCAGATGAATGGGGGGAAGAGTGAGCGGTGACAAGACCCGCCCCCGTGGAGACGTTGTGACTGTTCTCACCGGACCGAGCAGGAGCAGCTTCGAGCGACAGTGAGGCGTTGGTCTCCGCCCTCACCGAAAACCTAGGAGGTGAGGCAACGGAACTCGCTCCCACTGGAGCGCTGGAGTTGCATCCAAAAAACTCGGGTTTGCTGGACCGAGTCTGATCAGCTGACCATGACGGAGGTGTGGTTGATTGTTTCCGGGTCTTCCTTTTCCTGCTCTTTCGGCAGTGTTGACGTTGAGGAGTAAAAAAAAGGAAATCGTCCTCGGCGTCTTCACCCGACGTCCATCCCGAGACGAGTAGCGCCGAGCACGAGGAGTAACTGGACTCACGGGTCGAGTGGCCCATCCGACGCCGAGACTCTTCCTGTTCGAGGACCAGAAGCGGGGAAGGCAGGACTTTTACTTCCTGGCTGAAGTCCTCTTGTGCCGACACGAGTCAGACCTGAAAACCGCTGCAG
>JBBPBX010048957.1:0-25550 GCA_038048925.1 Garcialebias charrua
TCCGACTCCACAGGCGCCTCCTCCATCTGTTCGTGGCAGGTTTCCGTGGGGCCTTGCCCGCATACGACTGCCTGGTTACCTCGGTACTCACCCCCACCACTCTTTTATGGCTGGAGATTTTTTTAAGGGTAAATGCAGAAATGCATACATGAAGAGGCAGATCATATGTGGTATTAAGAAGCTCGTAAGTGGCAGTTGTGTTTAAAATGAGTGTATATGTAAATATTTTCAGTTAACATGTCCAATATAAGTTTTATTCATTCAAGACGGTCCTATTTGTCCATAACTTTATTAGTAGTAAAAATGAGAGTTACCAGATCCAAGCAAACGGCCAACGGAACACACCCTGTCAAAATAAGAGTTCCCAGATCCTGTTCTGGCTCAAATTGAGCACTGGTTTTAGTTTATAAATGTAAATAAACTGCACTTATATAGCACATTTCTGACTTATCAAGATACTCAAAGTGCTTTACATTTCAATCTGTGTTCTAATTTATCCATTCATACAGCACTCTACTATAATTTTACAAGGAATAATCAGAGCTTTATCACATTCATACACCGATCGGACACACGTCAGAAGCAATGAGAGGTTCAGTGTCTTGTCCAGGGACACTTCGACATGTGACTGCTGGTGGAATCAAACCCCCAACTCTTGCATTGGAGGGCAACTGCTCTAACCACTCCGCCACAGATATTCATATTATCTACGTGAGGGTTTAACAGTTCGTCAGTCTGACTGGTTCTTTGTAATGAATGGCACACAGTCTGATGCAGAAACTCAACATCCCTCACGCTGTTTCTGTCCCATTGGTTCTTCATTATTGGTTACTAAGGGGAAATGAATGTTATTCTGTAGTATAATATTTTTATAAAATATTGCTCCTTCTGGTGTTCATATTTCTGCAATGATTTCAAACATGAACTCACAACTTTATCAAAACTTTTGTTTCTCTTTCAAATGTAAATTTTTGACATTTTTAAGATGTCTTGAAATTGGGGGTGTATATATATTTATATTTACATATATTTTATTATTTTAGTATTATACCGGGCTCTACCTGGTAAAATAAAGGTGATTGATTGATTGATTGATTGATTGATTGACTGATATATTTTAATATTTAATCATATTTTCTAACAAATGTTATCTTTTATTTAACGTTCTTGTAAGTACCGGTATACCAGGCAAAATAACAATCCAAAACTTTTGTATAGGCATAAAAACAGACCTGTTTGACAACCTAATCATGGAAATAAATAAAGCAATTCTAACTTATCGTTTAAAGTCAGAGCCAGAGTTACTTTATTGTCATTCGCACCACATGTGGTACATGTGATTGAACAAAATTATGTACACAGGTTCCCAGTTACATCCAACAATAAAATGTAAAAGAAAAACAGTAATAACATCTAAGATATGAACTAAGAAAAACATCAACTAAAAATGCACTAAGCACTAGTAGCATAAAAACATTACTTTGAACAGCAGCATGAACATGAGTCTGTGTGAGCAGATGAGCACGAATGAACACATCAACATGAAACAGATCAGCAGCAACATGAAATAGATCAGCAGCAATATGATGTGATTTTTTTTAAAAGAAATGCAGCTTTACATATTTTCAAAATGACTCCCTTCTGATCAGCGTCTGACTCACTTGTTACAATTAACAACAAATGCTGTGTATAAATCTCCACACTCAAATACAGACGTGTCATTTATGGGATCGATTGCATTGTCTCTCAGATTCTAACCGTTAAGCTGGATAGGATTCACAAGCATGATCAATAACTGTGATAGTTGTGGTAGCACTAGTTAATTATTTGTGCATGTTCTACAGCCTCTGCTTATTCTTTTAAGAAAAATTCTGTCCCTGACCAAGTTTTGTTTGGACACCCTGACCATCCATCCATCCATCCATCCATCCATCCATCCATCCATCCATCCATCCATCCATCCATCCATCCATCCATTATTTTTACCTGCTTCTTCCTTTTTTGGTCACCTGGGTCACTGGTGCCCATATCCACCTGCACCCACACTCAGCTCTTCATCCAGCTCTCTCTCTAACACAAACATGTGATGCATGTGCAGAGTTAAGGCTCCCATATACTGTACTTGGGCTTGCTCTGTGTACTCCGTGAGCCGCGAGGCCACTGCGCACATTGTCCGCAGACGGTTGAAACTTCATACTTGAGAGCGTACACCCTGATGGGCTGCAGCCAGTTCCGCAGGCAAGGGGCGTTTACCTTCTGGACAAATCGAGATCGTCGATTGGTCATTTGCTGACACGCTTACTGGATTGATTGACAGGTTGCAAAAAAAAAAAAGAGCGCAACCGGTGGCCCTGAGAAGATGCAGCTGGCAGCACAGGAGCAGCTGTGTTATGTGTTTGGACGTTGTTAATAAAAGGGAACGCTGGCCCTGCAGCCCACGCATCAGACAATCCAACTGGGAAATCAGACGCAGGGCCTGATTTTAATAATCTCGTGACAAATTCCTTAATTTCTCACCTCAGTCATGGAGTCAATGGATGTGTAGGAAGAGATTGCTTGTCTTTTGGCAAAAACAAAAGATAAGGCCATTAAACCAGATCAGGGATGAAGAAGAGGAATTTAATACATTGGTGTTGCATACAAAACAGTCCGTCGCCGGGCAGTTTATTGTGCGACACTGAGTATGCGGTCGTAAAAAAAATATATTTGCGTGGACATACCTTGAGGGCGTTCGTATTGAGTCTAATCTGGTATGTGTGGACCTCTGTGACGTACGCCTGAATATGTGGGAGCCTCTAAGATCCGTAGTAATAAAAACATCCATAAACTTTGACCAAAAAATGTCCTAACACCCACACATTCACGGAGAGAACATGCAAACTCCACCCAGAAAGGTCCCAAGCTTGGATTCAGTCCGGTGACCTTCTCACTGAGAGGCAGCAGCTCTAACATCTGACCCACCGTGCCGGGACCTTCTGTCATGAACAAAAAAAGTTATGTCCCCAAAACCTACATAAAGGGGCAGCACAGTGGGCAGCACGGTGGCACAACTGGTAGAGCTGCTGCCTCTCAGCGAGAAGGTTGCCGGTTCAAATCCCGGTCCGGGGCCTTTCTGGGTGGAGTTTGCATGTTCTCCCCGTGCATGCGTGGGTTTCCTCCGGGTACTCCGGTTTCCTCCCACAGACCAAAAAACATGCTTGTTAGGCTGATTGGTGACTCTAAATTGACCCTAGGTGTGAGTGTGAGAGTGGATGGTTGTTTGGTGTGAGTGAGACAGGTCCCTCTTGTAAATGAGTCCCCGTGACTCAACGAGGCTAGCCTGTATAAATAAAGGTTGAATGAATGAATGAATGATTTGTATTTTTAAGAGTACAAGACTCACCAGATTATAAGACGCATTTAGCAAAACAAAATACAGGTAGTCCTCGACTTACGACGGAGATCCGTTCCTACGCTGCGTCGTAAACCGAATTTCGACGTAAGTCGGAACATACGTCCAAACTGCACCTTATACGTACAGTACTGTATTTTACCAAGCACTTAGCCTATCCTAACACAGTACCCTACATAATTATCAAAAAACACATACATTTGAGAGCCATAATGAGGGGAAAAAATAGTTAATTTCCTACTGGAAATGCTGGTGAAGCCGTGAAGCCGTTTCCTCCGTCCCTCCTCCGTATTCTCCATTCGTTTACGTCATAAAACTGCTGTCCATAAAACAGCTACTTTTCCACAGCTGCTGCCTGTTTCTGCCAGTCCAGCTTGGTCCAACAAGTTTTGTTTTGTTTTTTGAATGTCCAGAGGACCAGACTTAGCTTTTTTAGAGAGTACAGGGCAGTATTTCTCCGCCGCTACGTTTAGAACGTAAAACCGGAAACCGGAAACTGCGTAACTCGACTTTTCAAAATACATTTTTCAATATATATATACGTTTGTTTGTTTTCATGGGAGATGCGTGTCGTAACCATGAAACGTCGTAACTTGAGACCGTCGTAAGTCGAGGACTACCTGTAGTCATATAAGTCAAACTTTATTCAACTTGTTCACAATAACTCAACATTGTTCAACTGTACTACATGAAATCTGTTCAAGGTCAGTAGGCACAAACAGAATTAATGCACAAGGTGCACTGGGTTATAAGGCTCACTGTCAATTTTTGAGAAAATTAAAATATTTTAAGTGCGCCTTATAGTCCAAAAAATACGGTAATCTGTTGAATGATACCAATACCACTGCTGTTGCTGTTCGTGCTTATTTTTCTGATTAGCTTTTATGTGAAGCTATCAGTTAAATGTAATCAAGGCTAAACTCTGATTCAAGGAATACGAATTTGTTTCTCCCTTCAGCAGCGCTCTGGACAACGTCTGCTGGAGACTAATTATGCCTTCGCCTGCATTAATGACACCAAATTTTTAAATATGTTCAAGTGGGATTGCATTAAGGCATTATCACATTACCTTGACAGCCCCACTTAAAGCGTTTAGCTAAAGAGAAACAAAATGGAGGCAGAGGCGGCGAGTCAGAGGAGCAGAATGTCCTCAAAGATGCAAAATTATCACGAATGAAAAAATAGAAGATGAAAAACTGGCCAAGAATAAATATAAAATTAATAAGGAAAAGGTTTCGGACAACAACAATTAAACAGGAGAACATTTAAAGTGCAGAATCAACCTCACACTCACTCTGAGCAGCCATGAAAGTGTAGAATTTATCACAAACAGAGACACAAAATGAGCAGAGAGACAGATACAATTATTACAAAGACGTGCAAAATTATTTTTAACTAAAAAACAACGCCACCTGACCACTAAAGACGAAATTAGATCAGCTCCTCAAACAATTACTGTATAGCCTTCTACTATCTAACAGCTACAAAAAAGGTTTTGAACTTTTTTTACGAGAAGACAACCTGAAAACAACGAGAAAAGGACAGAAAGGACAATATAAAGGAGGAGATGACAAGGTGGTTCATATCTTAGAACATGGAGCTGAAAATTGATCGTCTGAGACGTGTCTGATAAAGTCTGCCTTTCTTGTCTTTTCTGTGTTTTATGCATCGTTAGTTCTGTCAGATCCTGCAGACTCTTTATACGATTCAGCCAATTTAACGTGTTGAATCAACGCTGAACTGATCAGAGGCAACGATCGCTTCGACAGGCTTACTGAATGAATCCTGAAGCACTTTGATGGTGTCGTTTACTAAAGTAATGAATCATGCAGTACATGTGGTCTTCAATTAAAATTTAACAAGTACTCCTAGATATGTTCTAGCAAAGGTCCAGGCAAAGGTGGGCGAATGAACGCTAGGGAGCGCTAAATCGCTATTCCGCTTACAGTGGACCTAAACTTTTTGTCAGCGTTTTTGTGAATTGACTAACTTTTATAATTCATAAGCGGATTTCTGCTATTTTTATTTAAAATGCAGTACCGCTAATAACTAATTATCTATCAGTAAAAACCAATAAACTTATTTACAAGCTCATAATGCTGCTTGTTTTACCTTTTTCCCTACCGTAAACAGCAGAGAGGAGGAGGGTGTGAGGGTGAGGGAGGGTTGGAGGGGGGAGGGAGCAGAGGGGGGGATCTACCATGTAGGTAAATGCCTGGGGATCCCATCAGCATGAGGCCCCGGCCCCGCCGCGCCCCGGCCAGTCACCTAATTCCTAACATTGATCCTGCTTGTTAATCTACATTTAACATAAAAATAATTATAGTTACGATGAAAACAATCATTAAATAAGCAATTTAAAAAACGGTTGATTTCATTATCCCCCTACTAAAAATGGACTATTCCATCTCGACAGCTTCCGGGTTAGAGGTGAACTCAGAGGCTAATTCCGTGGCTAGCTGTTTGTGCTGGGTACTTGGACAAATCCTTAGAAAACCCAGCTGTTTCAAGCCAAATTAACGCGGCCGGAGGATTCTATTTTGTGTTCTGTGTATACCACGCGACGGTGAGTCGTTATTTTCATGTATTTTTATTACTTTTCATTAAATCTGTTGAGTACCTATAGACGCTAACTGTCTGCCGGTTGGTTGTGGGTTACTAATGGAAATCCTTAGAAAACCCAGCTGTTTCAAGCCAAATTAACGTGGCCGAAGGATTTTATTGTGCGTTTTGTGTCGACCATTCGACGGCGAGTCGTTAGTTTTATGTATTTGGGTTACTTTCATCATGTATAAATGCCGTGGCGACACACCCGTGTATTTGAGATTTAAACGTGGTGTTGACCGATGCTGCCTTTTTGGGTGAGCAGGTACTCATCGATCTGTTCACCAAATATAACACACCCATCCCCTCCAGTGCAGCTGGAGATGAGCACAGAAGAACAGTCAGAGTAGCCTGAAGTTGAGGAAGGGCAGGGAATAAAACTGTTACACTAAGTGACTAAAAACATTTTTTTTCTATTTCTCATGTTTTATAATCAAAAAAGGCGTTCAATACAAGATCAACTGGACTTTATTTGTTGCAGAAAACGTTTCACCCTTTATCCAAAAGGCTTTTTCAATCCAGAATGGCAGCTGTAAGACTGAGAAGAAGTTTTATACTAATAAAACGCATAAAACTTCAGTCTCACAGCTGCCATTCTGAACGTTTTCTGCAACAAATAAAGTCCAGTTGATCTTGTATTGAACGCCTTTTTTGATTTTATCATGTCCTGGACGACTGAGAATTTTCACCAGCTTATGTTTTATAGGCATTTTGTTGTGTATATACTTTTTATATTTTTATATATTTGTTTAATCACATTGTGTTTATTTACTCATGGCCACCACAATTTTTGAGTAGATGTGTTTTTTCAGTAATACAGTAAAATAGTGTCTGGAAATGTTTTTTTATTTCTTCTTTATTTCTTTCCAAAGAAAATCAAGGTTTTCATGCATGCACATGACATGTGCACAGAAATTAACAAGCACAAATTCACAGCTTTTTCATTTTGTGGCTTAAAAATAAATCATTAAATAATAAACAATAAACTTTATTTGTATAGCACCTTCGTCATCTGTATACCCATAATGCATTGCAGGGCACTTCAGTTTTCCAGAAAACAGTTAAAAATAAGTTTATCGATGCATTTTTAATGAAAAATCTACAATAAACAAACAAAAAAAGGACAAAGAAGCAGTCGAAAAGCATTCCACACATTAAACAACTTTTAAAATTTTGGACCCTGAGTGAAAGTTGTATTTTAATAGATGACACCCGGAGCGAATCGCTGTTAAAAAGTAGGGCAAGGTGAGGTGTATATTAGTTTATACGCCTGTAGTTGGCAGTGTGGTGCAGATATTGCAAAACGTTGCTGGCTACAAATTGTTGAATATAAATAGCGGATTAGATTAGCTTCCCCTAATTTTGATAAGGCCTTTGTGCATTTGAAATTGTGGACCTAAAAAAATTAATAAGCGTTTTAGAAATTGTGGAACTAATTTTTTAATTAGCGGTGCCCACCTTTGGGTCCAGGATATATAAATGTTATTGTATTGTGTGCCGGTCGTGCTAGTTTTCTTCACTCGTCGTAAATTTGTAAATGGAAACAAACATTTAAGAATTATCATAAATGCAAAAGCTGCAGTGAGATGAATTAAACCAAAATCGAAGTGGACTGCTGCCATATTAAAACAGCTCAGATCTCAAACATTTCTTAGCATTTAACACTGTTTTATAAACATTTACAAGACCATCAATTTGCATCGGATGCTTAAGCCAACTGAAATGTTGCAATATTCCAGCTGAAAGTGCCTCAGTGCCACATCTACCACTCGCTACCCCTATTTGTGGTAGGGAATTTTTGCACTGTACGTACTTTGTATATATACTGTAGTTCCTCTCTATCTAGTCGAAACACTCAAAGCACTTTACAATACAACTGGTGTCCTCATTTACCCAATTCATACAGCACTCTACTAGATCTCTATAAAGCTAATCTGAATCTGTAGAGATTAAATCAGAGCTTTAGATCACATTCATACACCGATTAGATACGCATCGGAGGCAATGAGGAGTTCAGGGTTTTGCCCAGGGACACTTCAGAATGAACCCCCAACTCTCCCCTTGGAGGGCGTCTGTTCCAACCACTCAGCCACAGCCGCCCCCAAAGTAGAATAAAGTTGCATTTGGGTCCAAAACATATGACCCGACCCAGCTTCAGCCCATAGCCATAATTTCCCCACCCGACCCGATGAATCAACAGTAATTACAGGTTCAAAACCAACCCCTCCCCCCTGACATTTTTAATCAAGTTTTGACCGCTTATATAGTTATTAACGGTTGGTGGATGTGCATGGCTGAGTAAAAGGGGGCAGAAGATCAGAGCTGAGGGGGTGTTTGTCCTTTCATGGCCGTCAAAGCGCATTAAATCCCTGCTTCTGCCTGCATTCTGCATTATTCGGACACGGACCCTGCTCTGACATTTTGGACATTTTGTGCCTCACCTGTTTGGGTCGTCGGCCGCACACATCCGCTGAGTGCAGCGGCTGAATGAACATCCATTTGGGCTGAAGGATCGCTGGCAGCAGTCCATCTTGTCAGCGCAAGCTGAAATGGCTGCATGTGGCTGGTGATTTTATGGCAAGCCATGTTGCCATATAATTGGATTGTCAGCTGCTCATCCACTGACGCAATCAAAAAGCCGGCCTGCACTTTAAGGATATTTTTATGGCCCAGCCCGGCCCTAATCCGGGTCAGGCCGGCCCCAGGTTCGGATTAGAACTGACAGCTCTAAAGTAGTAGTAGAAAGCTGAATGAGGAGCTGGGTGAGGCTGCTACGTGCAGCTGTCGCTCCAAGGTCGCCTCAGAATCTGTGAGTTCAGTTGAACTGTTAATGTATTAAAACGAGCTGCACACACAGCTCCTTGTGACCGAGCTTCATGTGTGCACTTCCTGTATATCTGTGTAACCTGTCCTGAAATTCTGTCCTTCCAAGTAAAATACCGGTTAAAAATCTTCTCCCGTCATCGAATGTGGCTCCTTTTGAGAAACGAGATAATGTGAGAATATTTTCCTCTAACAATTTGCAAAAAAACAAGAAGTAAAACACCCAGCCATGCCTGATAAAGTTGTGTTTGTATAAACCGGTACGTACACAGACAGATGTCATCAGATGTCCAATTTGGTCTTTGACTAATCTTGTTCAAACAGAATCTACAGCAGGTAAGATGGTTATTTGCACTTCACGTCTTTTTGCTCATGTGGAAGTTTCGTCTATAAACTTGCCCTTGAGGTCATTTTTATTTTCTCACCGATGCTGGTGATATGAGCAGCCGCAGCCGCGGGGGGGCCTCCTGTCACCGCTGGTTCTTGACGTCAGAGACTCAGAACCTGAACAGGAACAAAACATTTAAACACGCAAATAATATGAAAACATGGAAACGGTCAGACTGGGGGTTGAGGGGAGGCCGTGGCAGTTGAACACTTCCTGCCGTCAGATAAATAAATGTCATCAACAGTGAGAGGAGACATGGAGAAAGTAATTATGGCAGTGGAATAAAGCGAGGTGGAGTGTGGAGAGACAGAAAACAAGTTGGAAAGCATCAGCTAGAATCAGACACGGTCATTTAAAACTGAGAGCAGCGACATTAAGCTCCCCGCTGTCACTTTCACACTCCGAATGTCTTCACGACAAAAATACGGCAAAACAAAAAGATTAAGATGAGCAGCATCGAGTCTCGCTTTGCGTCAGGAACCACCTTCATGCATCGTGCTTCAACGCAGCTTTCCACAAAGTTCAAATCAGCACATGAATAAGGATGACAAAAACACAAATCCACTCTGATGGAGTGGATTAAACGATCGGGCTCGTTTCATGTTCGTTTATTCCGTCATTTTCCAAACCTTCTTATGAAAATGAAGTCCAGACTGCAGCCGTGTCTGCACGTTTATGCTTCGATCACTGTTTGCACAACAATCAGCCTCCCGTGTCTGAAGCACAGCTGGACCTCCCAGCAGCTGCCATTTCTTCTTCACTGGCTGCTAAAATGACTTCTGAGTTGAAAGGCTGCTAAAATGACTTCTGAGTTGAAAAGACAAAAAGCAGAAAAATGTCTTCATGTCCAGCTCGGCCTGTTTTCATGTTTCCTGTGGGCAGCGTTCGTCTCCTGCCCGTCGTCATCTGGTCTACCTGCTGGGACGACTTATTGACAAGCTGTCAGGCGTCACCGTGGCAACAATCACTTTTCCTAGTTAGGAAGCGCGTGCAGCGGTTGTGCTGCTGTTCGACTGACATTAAGCCGCAGCGGAAATCGATGAGTTCGCTGTCAGAGCACAGATTAATGCAGTGTTTGTTCACACTTTATTAACATGAGAAAGTGCACCGGACTCGCACACACCTCTGTTTCTGTTGCGCTTTTAAACTGGAGCGTTTGTCAGAGCACTTTCTTATTTTATTTTTTTATCATTCTAAAATGACTAGGCCTGTCACGATAACAAATTTTTCTGGGCGTTTTAATTGTTCCAGAAATTATTGAGATAAACAATAATACTATTGGAAATTTGACAATTATTAGTAATTATTGTCAATTTTAAGAAGAGATGTTGGTTAATATTATTTTGAGTGTAGTACCTTTCTTGAGCACCAGTCTAAGACTGTTTGAACAAAAGGATGGATAGTGAGAGAGCAAGCAGTTAACAACCTGCACGTCATCACAAGGACCCAGACTTCAATAATCAATGGTAAATGGTCCTTATTTATAAACGGTAGCACCTTTTAAACCTCGCTGGCTTTGCAAAGGTTCTCATTCAAACATATTTTGCACATTTTTATATCTCACTCGTCCTCCAAAGACACTTTGTCACCCTGATCCTTTAATTGGAAGATGATCTCACTACTGCTGGGCCAAGTCCCAAACTGAGAGGATCTGTGTGTGTGTTTTGTGATCCTTATGCCATGTGTCCTGCCCTCCTCAGTGTTTCTTCCTCATGTGATCAGCTCCTGCCACATGCTGTCCATCCCCAGGTGTTCATCCCCTCGTTAGTGTCTCTATATTATTCTGTCATGTTCATGGATTATCCTGTACAGTGTCATGCTCCTGTCTCACTCCGTGCCTTCCCATCATTTATGGAAGTTTTGCTGCCACATCAGCCCTTTTTGTTTAAATTAATAAATATTCTTTATCTTTGTCTCAAGTTCCCGAGTCCTTTTTTTCATTCAACCTTTATTTATACAGATTAATCACCTTGAGCCTCAGAGACTCATTTACAAGTGAGACCTGTTTTAGACAGCCAAACATACTAAAATAAGGGGAAGAAAACACGAGAGGGAGGGGAGGTAGAAAAAATTGTATCTTGCATTATGTCCTAGCCATAGCACAGTGTGAGAGTTGAAAAAAAAACTTGCACATAAACATTTGACATAATGATATCATAATACATTTATGCATGAGGAGGCCGACAAGGGCAGTGAGTTGTCCGTGGACTGCCAGAAAGTTCCATAGTCCTGATAAGATGGCACAGTGTCTATCAGCCGGCTCAACTCTGACACAGATCCACAGATGTCCTCGGGAGGGGAGTGATGGGGAGGGAGGGACAGAGCTTCTCATTCACATAAACATCCAGGAGAAGTTTGAGAAAGCTGGCCTATTCAAGACCGATTGGGGAAGCCAAATTCAGATAATGCAATTTTTTTTTGGGTCAGGCAGACTCCACTTGAATTTCCATGTCTGCCTTAATAGTTTTGCTGGTATGTCTCGGTGGCGATTACAAACAGCCAAATGTTATGGTCACACTGCCGGACCGAGCTTGTAGCCTTCTCCAAGGTTGATTAATTCCTGCCAGTGAGTCCCAGGAGCTGCGAGTGGCTTGCGATTCTCAGAAATCACGTCTAGCTTACCACTCAGCTCATACAGCATCTGAGTCTGAGAGCCTACCGCTCGGTACATCCCTTCATACAAGCCGGGCAGCTTTACCAGGGCCAGAATGGCTGCTGACATTTTCCGAATTTATAGATAAACTGCCAACTCCAAAAAGCAGAAATCCTGTTATAATAAATCCAATTATGTATGTGTCTTCAACATCCTCAGCAGACAATACAAACAGACACACCATTTTCCACTGTCTCCAGGAATCCATAGTAAATCCAGCTGTGAGGGTCCCTTCAGGGCATGAGGGCTCTCCTTCGCCCTGATCTCATTGAGAAAATTTTATCAATTGCGTTGAGAGACCAGCTGACCAGATCCATAAATTACAACTCAGAGGATATGTAGTGAGAGGCTTTGATAGGAATCACAAGAAAAAGAGCAAAGCAGGAGGGGGGTTTGTCCGTCCTCATCGAGAGCAAGCAGAGAAATGTATTTTCTACAACCTGGGTCCAACCACACTACAGAACATGACACCAACACTTTAGATTAATAAATGACAAAATTATAACTGTTTTCGTCAAACCATGAAAACAATATTATGTTCACTCTTGTTCATTATTCCAGTACCTCACATGTTAGCAGCTGGAGTGTGTTCTGAATGTTACCGAGCCTAAATTGAGCTCAATGTGTATAACATTGCCTACCTAATGATCACTTTGATAGTTTCATTAAAATTGAAATATTTTTCTAACAAATAGTCAAAGTTGATTTCAGTATGTAAAGTCTCATTTTTAAACTTTGTTTTACAAGCTTTGATGGTTGAGGAGTTTGCTAACCGTCTCTGCTGGTAAAAATCTTCAGACGCAGTTGGCAGGAAAACCCATTTTGAAATTCACAAGGGGTGTTTGTGAATTCATAATCAGTGAGCCAAGTAGTCCTTGACTTTCAGCATTGTACAAAATGTACAAAAATACAAGAATTAGACTACAAATAGGGGAGGTAACTGTAATGGCAAGATGTTTTCTTTTATTTATTTTTCCCCATACGACACCTCCCAGAACTGGTGTCCAGGCTTCTGTACCTTTTTCATGACAGCCAGAGGGGAAACGGTTCATATCGAGGTGAGTGAGTGGAGTCGTGATGCTGGTTGCTTGGGTCAGTCTGTTCTTTTGGGCCAAGTCCTGTAAGGGGAGCAGTGTGACTTCATCGTTGTCTCTGTGGTCTCACCTCTCTCCTCAGGGCCTTTCTGTCATGAGGTGTTAAAGTTCTCATTCCACAAAGAGATGCTGCTGGTCAGCATGCCCTCTGTGGTGCTCCTGTAAAATGTGGTGAGGACAGGCGGATTCACATAAACTCTCTTCAGCCACAAGAAATGTAAGAGCTGGTGAGCCTTTTTAACCAGCGCAGAAGGGGTGCAGTAGTAACTCATCCTCCACTGATTCAGGTTGGGATATGCACGTGATGTTTTCTGTTTAAGTCTATTATGAGGTTGGTCCTCTTGCACCCGTCTACAGGAACAATACTTACTTAAGGCCCAAAGAGCTACTGTATGTAAACGAGTTGTTAAAATGATCACTATTGTTTCTTTTGTTGGCAACATGGTGGCTCAGTTGGTAGCGCTGCCACCTCTCAGCAAGATGGTCACTGGATTGAATCCCAGTCTGGGGGCCTTTCTGGGTGGAGTTGCATGTTCTCTCCGTGCATGCGTGGGTTTTCTCCGGGTACTTGGGTTTTCTCCCACAGACCAAAAATATGCATGTAAGGCTGATTGGTAACTCTAAATTATCTGTGAGTGAGAGAGTGAATGGCTGTTTGTCTCATTTGTCTCTGTATCCCTGTGATAGACTGGAGAGCTGTACAGGATGTCCCCCGCCTCTCACACTGTGACTGCTGAACATGGGCACCAGTGGCCCACGTGATCCAAAAAGGAAGAAACGGATAAAAGATGATGGATATTTTGTTTGCTTTTGGAAAACATGGATGGATTCCAATTTAATTTACATAAGAATGTTTTAATCACAAATGTGTTGGGAGAATAAAAACATTCATAATTCGTGGTGTCATAATTTAACGTCAGCCTCTTAGCTGTAGGGGAGGGAGAAACTGTGGAATCATCAACTTTAACTGTGAGACTATTACATTTGGATGAGGTAGACTTGGTGCCAACAAGTAGACACTTTGTTTTCTTGGAGTTAAGTTTAAGAAAGTTTTGACTAAACCATAATTTAATTTCACAGAGGCAGTCTGAAAGGATTTTTTTTTTTTGTATCGAACGTTGTTTTTTTTAAAGAAGTCTGAAAGGAAGGGCGAAGGAAGAGAGACGTAGAGCTGGGTTTCATCCGCATAGCAGTGAAAATGAATACAACATTTATTAAAAATGAGACCAAGTGGAAGAAGATGAATCATTAAACAGGAGAGGATCAAGAACAGAACCGTGAGAGACACCTGAAATAACTGGGGAGGACTGTGACTTGAAGTTCTTAAGTTGGACAAGTGCTGATGGTCATAGAGATAAGACTGAAACCAATTCAGAACGATGCCCAGAAAACCAATGGAACATAATCTATCAAAAATAATATCATGTGAAATGCTATCAAATGCTACACTTAGGTCAATGAGTATGAGAAGTGATAAAAGTCTGGAGTCGGCAGCAATCAGGAGATCATATGATACTACAACAAGTATGTTCACCGAACTTGATCAAACCTATCGCGCCATGACGTCATGTTGTCCACAACTCCAAAACTAAACAAAAATATGTTGATAAATACAAAGTAGAACTGTCATTTCTAACCCAAACCCGGAGCCCGACCCTATAGGGCCCGTCCGGACCATAATGTGCTTAATGCACGGGCCGGGCCGGAGTCGGGCTTTTGATTGCATCAGCGGAAGCGTGCGTCTGATGATCCATTTATATAGCAACATGGCTTGCCATACAATCACCAGCTGCACGCAGCCATTTGACCACGCGCTGACCAGCCTTGAAAGGGGTTAAAAAAAGTTCAGTTAAGCTTCAGATGGGACTATACTGCAGGCAGCAATCCATCAAAGCCCAAATGGATGTTCATTCAGCCGCTGCACTCAGCAGACGCGCGTGGCTGACGACCCAAACAGGTGAGATCCCTCCGACATGTCAGAGCAGGGTCCGTGTCTGAATAATGCAGAATGCAGGCAGAAGCAGGGATTTAATGCACTTTGACGGCCATGAAAGGACAAACACCCCCTCAGCTCTGATCTTCTGCCCCCTTTTACTCAGCCATGCACATCCACCAACCGTTAATAACTATATAAGCGGTCAAAACTTGATTAAAAATGTCAGGGGGGAGGGGTTGGTTTTGAACCTGTAATTACTGTTAATTTGTCAGGTCGGGTGGGGTTCGTAAATGATGGGTATGGTCTGGGGTCGGGTCGGGTCTGATTTTTTTTGGGGCCTGAATGCATCTCTAATACCAAGTAATCAAAGATTTGAGCAGATTAATAGAATGTGTTTATTGACATTGAAATATGCAGTAAAGATTTTACTTTTGTTCAAAGCTTCATGGGACTGCAGGCAGCCCCAGAACCACAACTTGCAGACCACTAACTTGGGAGATGCACTTGAGTTGTGATTAAAGAAAAAATAACACATTTATTCAAAAAGTCAGAATCTAAACTTCAGGCAAACAACAAAGAAAATATATCTCTGAAGTCGAGTTTCTGGTAATAAAATTGTTTAAAAAAATATGAATTATTTTGTGGACCTCACTAAGAGGGCAGTCTTTGCCTTTATTGGCTTTTACTGTTGCCATGGTCATCATCTTTGTAGAAATTGTTAGAAAATGCGAGAGGAAGTGAAACAACCTGACAGGCCAAGTCTTTTTGTCTCCACATCATGAGCTACGGCTGTCGAGTGAAACCTGCTTCGTGTGCGCTGAACCGTGAGGAAAAGAACCGAGCACACAGGACTGATGATCTGAAAATGTGCCGCTGCTGTTTTTGACAAGTGACTGACACAAAGAGGAGATAAACAGATTTTCATTGTAATGGTCAGTGCATTACATCGCCTTTTAATAACGCCTCCATGCAGAATTAAATTTGTGTTTTATTTTCCCCAGTCATCCTCTAAACTGATGACTGTCTCCACAATATGAGTCAGTTTCTCACTCTCTCTCACACACACACACACATAAATATGTCGGTAACGAGAGAGTAATGGTGGTCAATAGCAATTGTTATGTAATGTGAAGAGTTATGATGATGAAGCATCATTTCACCACAAACACACACAGTTATCCTCCCTGCAGGGAGATGGATGAGCAGCACTGAGCTACAATCTGTTTAACAGATGACCCTGTGTGTGTGTGTGCGTGCATGTGTCTGTGTGTGTGTTTCCATTTTTCAAAAGACCAATTTGACTTCTAGCTGGTATATTGTCTGCGAAGAGTGTGATATGAATTCATTTATGTGATTAAATACACTCGGTAAAGTAAAAAAGCAAAAGTGAGTTTTTAGTGTGAAAGGCAAAAAGTGGTGCATTAAAATATATATTTGCAACTTATTGTAATACATAAACAATTTACTGCTAAACAGAGGGACCACACATATAAGTGTACATCTTTAACTGATTAACAGTACTGTATATTATATATTAGTATAAAAGTGTAAAAAATAAATTAGTAGGGATCATAAGGAAACATAAGAAAGAATATTATAGTAAATTATTAGACAAAAGTAATGGTGATATGAAAGCAACATGGCGAGGAATGAATAGTGTTCTGAAGAATCATAAAGTAAAAACTGGTATTTTACAATATTTGGTAAAGGACAACGATGAAATTCCTGATGAAAATGAAATTGTAAATATATGTAATCATTATTTTGTGAATGTTGGATCAAGCTTTGCAGCTAAAATACCAAAAGTAGATAATATTGTGAGCCATTCAATTATAAGTTGTGCAAACAGTATTCTTCTAAATGGAACTGACAAAGAGGAAATAATGAATGTAGTCAAAAATCTTACAGACAAGAGATCAAAAGACTGGGTGGACATGAATATGATGTTTGTAAAGGACATAATGAGTCATGTCATTGAGCTGTTTACATACATATGTAATTTATCATTTTCAACTGGAATATTTCCAGATAATATGAAAGTAGCTAAGGTTGTTCCTCTTTTTAAAAATGGTGATAATTGTGTGTTTAACAATTATAGACCTATATCCTTGTTACCACAGTTCTCAAAAATTCTAGAACAACTACTGTATTTGTGAACAGACTAGATCAATTTATAGATAAACAAAATATTCTAAGCAACAGTCAGTTTGGGTTCAGAGCAAAAAACTCTACATCAATGGCTCTCATGGAATTACATGTAATGGAACAAATAACTACTGCTGTCGATCAAAAACAATATTGTATCAGTATTTTTGTTGATTTAAAAAAAAGCATTTGATACTATTGATCACACCAGTCTCCTTGAAAAACTGAACAAATATGGTATCAGAGGACCAGTATTACAGTGGGTATCTAGCTGCTTGAAAGATAGGAAACAATTTGTACAGATAAATTATGTACTGTAATATCACATGTGGAGTTCCTCATGGCTCTGTACTTGGACAAAAGCTATTTATTTTATATTTGAATGACTTGGTAAATGTGTCAGGACTCCTTAAAGTGAAACTAAACCCAGGTTGAGACGGTAACTCCTCCTTCCAAAATCTCCCTGAAAATGGGCGTGTCGAGAGACAAGGAGGGGTGGAGGTAGAGTTGTGCTTTTGTTCACGCCTCCACCTGCAACAACCTAAAACAAATTAAACCTCTAGCCAACAACATACACCAAGCAACAACAAAGAATAAACATGTAGATGTATTTATCCATTCCACCCATTCCATCCAAAACCAAAGGCCTAAAAAAATGAAAATGAAAAGAAAAATAAAACCGCTTGTCAGGAGTGAAATGCAGCACTTCCATATAAGGTATGCACTTCTCATCTCTGCAGGGGATTGGCTCTGCTTGAACCACCTGTGTGACATCACACATGAGCAGACATGTCACACATGAGCGTTTGCACAAATAAGAAAATTAAGGTGTAATCCACCAGTTCAACCCATAGAACTACCGTAAACACATTTTTAGACCAAATATTGCCAAATATTGCCAATTTACACAGATATGCACAATTATGTGAGAATAAACACAGCCATAGTGCTAGATAACATTTTAAACACATTCTAGGGAGTTTATCAGCTAAAAAAAGTTAATTTTGGGTTTAGTCGCACTTTAAATGTGTACTTTTTGCTGATGATACCACATGTTTTTGTTTAGGTGAAGATATAGAACAAATGTTGGAATTGATAAAGACAGAATTTGTCAAAATACAAACTTGGTTTAAAATAAGTAAATTATCATTAAATCTAGAAAAAACTAAAAACTGTTGATGTTCCATTCAAAATTGAGGATGTTGAGATTTGTAGAGTGAGTGAGGTGAAGTTTTTGGGTGTTATCATTGATGACAAACTGACATGGAAACAACACATTAATTCTGTAAGAAAATAAAAATAGCGAAATCTATTGCAGTACTATACAAAGTCAGAGACCTATTGAATGATGAAGCTCAGTATTTGTTGTACTTGTATAACACAATCATTGCTCCACACTTAATCTATGGTATTGATGTTTGGGGGAAAGTGTGTAAAACAATCACAAAGCCTATTTTTGTATTACAGAAAAGAGCTGTAAGAATTATCACTAGAAAACATTACTGTCATCCATCTAGTACATTATTTTATCAACTGAAGTTATTGAAGTTCCATGATTTGGTAGATTATAATATTTTATCAGTTATGTATAGGGCTCAGAATAACACATTACCTTTAAATATCCAAATGCATTTTGTTAAAAGACAAAGTTCTTATAATCTTAAGGGGACAGATATATTTGTAAAACCACAATTCAGAACTAGTTTGAAGAAACGGTCTACCTCAATCCAGGGAATTGGATTATGGAATGGTTTGGAGAATGTAGTTAAAATGCCAAGTCAATATTTACATTTAAGAAAATTATCAAAACTAAATTGTTAAAACATATATATGAAGTAGCGTAATGTATATTGTATTAGTTAGAAAATTAGAAAGAGTTATTAATTTTGTACTGTTACTGGAAGATTATTATTGTTTGAACTGATTGTTTGAAAAAAGGGGCACATGATTTTTCTTCTTTCTGCTACCTTTCTTTTTTTTATATATATATTTTGTACGTTATCATTTATGGGATTGTTTTGTATTGTTTGTTTTTTTATTTAAAAAAAAAAGAACAAATTTAATAAACATAAACAAACATAATACAGTAGAGGGGGAAAGAAGAGATGCTTTTTGATCCAAAGAAACTGGAAACAGATTTATGAAAGTTTCCTCCTAATCAGACCTTAAAACATCTGATTGGCTACCTGTGCATTTTAATGTTGATTAGCCATGTTATTGCTTTTTAAGACTGTTTATGGTCTCCTACTTCTAGAGTTTCCTCAGTTCCTTCATTCTCCTCATCATCTACATGTAAACTGTCTACAGTTGCCAATGTTTTCCAACTTGTTGCTATTTTAAATGATCTCACACATGTTCAATTGCTGGTTTGTCGTTTTTCTTTCATTTGTTTTTATCTGGTATATTATGGAAGATGTTTGATAAAGTTTGATTTATTAATTGATATAGCACAATTTGAACTTGATACAGCATTGTCAGCAGGTGGTACATCACATATTAATCCAACAACAAAGAAATATTTGAGAGGAAGGATACATGAATATTAAATTCTCTAGGGCAAATAGAGGAAATTAAAAATAAATATCCAAGAGTTTTCACTTGAGTATATGTGTTTTTATTCCTGCTGGCAGAGACAACCCATCAATAACATGTAATACAAACAATAAAAATAGAGTTTAAATATTTATTCAGCCTTCAAACACAAAAATTATCCATCCATCCATCCATCCATCTTCTTCCGCTTATCCGGGGTCGGGTCGCGGGGGTAGCAGCCTAAGTAGGGAGGCCCAGACTTCCCTCTCCCCAGCCACTTGGAGCAGCTCCTCCGGGGGAATCCCAAGGCGTTCCCAGGCCAGCCGAGAAACATAGTCCCTCCAGCGCGTCCTGGGTCTTCCTCTGGGTCTCCTCCCGGTGGGACATGCCCGGAACACCTCACCAGGGAGGCGTCCAGGAGGCATCCTAACCAGATGCCCGAGCCACCTCAACTGGCTCCTCTCGATGTGGAGAAGCAGCGGCTCTACTCCGAGTCCCTCCCGGATGACTGAGCTTCTCACCCTATCTCTAAGGGAGAGTCCAGACACCCTGCGGAGAAAACTCATTTCAGCCGCTTGTATCCGAGATCTTGTTCTTTCGGTCATAACCCAAAGCTCATGACCATAGATGAGGGTGGGAACGTAGATCGATCGGTAAATTGAGAGCTTTGCCTTTTGACTCAGCTCTCTCTTCACCACGACAGACGTTAGTCTGAAAAAAAATTAGTGATGGCCAAATGAAGCAATAAAGCGGTATTGAACCACTTTGCCAATTGTATTGAACTTGGGTTCATTCATTCAAAGGTTCATTTCAGTGACATCTAGTGGTGAAATACTGTAGACATATACAGTACTGTTTCACTGTATGTTCAGCTGATTCGGTAGATATGTTGACTAGTATCTGGGATTGAGAGAGGGTGTGCTTTAGAAAACTGTAGGTGCAGGGAAGGTGGGTTGTGCTTGTGTAACTCATGAAATTTTGGGATGGGAGTTCAGAGGTTTTTATTTAGGAACAAGAGTTTTTTCCACTGTTTTTGGACTCAGGCGAGTTCTTTTTTTTGCTGACAACTTCCCCAGCTTTTGAAAAAAAAACACATTCACAAGGAACAGATGAGGCTGGTATGCATAAATATTGTTTAGCCAACAAGAACAAATGTGGATAAACATTTCTGTGACCACTCCAGTAGGCCAGAGGATTCTCCGATCTTTGCAAAGAAGGATCAGACGGGTATCTCTGAACTTCAACTGTGGCATCCGATGTATGATTCCTGTGAGCTCGTGCCATTGTAGCATCTCGATCAAAACTTGACCAAAAGTTGGAAGCTGAAAGAAAAACAAAGATTTGACAGTCATGAACACGGACAAGTTTCTGTGTGTGTTCATAATTACCAACTTACAACTGTCTGTGGAGGATGGATTTTGTGTGTTTGTTGCTGGTTGAGGTGAGCGATCATCTGATGAAGTCTCCACTCGTGTGTGCCTCACCACTGCTGCACATTCAGCTGTAAGTTTCCATGCAGCATTTTGGGCCTTTTCTGGACTGTAAATTCATATAGCTTTAAATCTTGGATCCAGCAGTGTGGCAAGTGACAGGACAGTTGAGCTCTCGAGGTTGTCAAACTTATTTTTGAGAGTTGCAATGATAATCCGTCCAAGTGTTGCTGTTACATTTGTGGTCCTCAGTACAGTATTACTTCCCTGGTTGCTTGAAATAACATCTTTACGAGTGGAATCACCAGAACCTGACACTCTCTTCTCTTGGGACAGTTCCACAGTTGCTGCATGGAATGGGGAGAGCACTTGGAGACATGCTGCAACTATTTCATATTCCTCAGAAGAGAGAGGATGAACATCTGTCTTAAGCAATGCCAGAGCTGCCCCGACTGTCTGCCTCTCGTTGTACAATCGCTGCAGCATCAAAAGGTGCTGTTCCAGCGCGTGTCCACCTCCTGAATGAGCTTCATCACCGCACAGTTCATTTGCTGTTGCACATGTTTCAATTTTTCTTTTCCATTAGTGCTTGACCTAAAATAAGTCACCACTTTCCGTGCCTTTGTGCGCAGATCTTCTAGGACAGGCGTTTGATCCAGGGATTTTTTTATTTTACCACCAAATTTAATGCATGTGCAATGCAAACATGTCATATGGCTAGTTTTTTTGCAGTGGAGACCATGTTTGCAGCAGCATCAGTCACCAGGCATTGAACCTTCCCCCTCAAGTCCCCAACTCCACCATCAGAGACCTCTGAGCAGCTGCGATGTTTTCAGCACTGTGGTCTTGGAGGAAAGGCAGCACTCCTAAAAGTAAAGTGGCCATCTTCATATTATCCAGGACACAGTGACAAGTTACTGCCAGATATGCATCCATGTTCGTGGAGGTCCACACATCAGAGGTCAGGCTCACTCCCTCCACGCTCGGCAGTTGAGCCTAGGCTTTGGTCTTCTCCTCTTCATATTTATCCTCCACCTTCTTCTTCAGAGCCTGTCTGGAAGGCAGAGTGTATGCGGGGGTCAAGCTCCCCCACAAACTCTTTGAAGCCTGGATCGTCCACAACAGTAAAAGGCTGAGAGTCCTTCACCAGCATCATGACCAGAGCTTCATCCAGCTCCTGCTTTTGGTCCACTTAGAATCAAACAAATAAAAATGTTATGTGACATCATTTTACTGTACCCTTTTTAGTGGTGTGTAGAATTGTGTGGATAAACATACAGTATACTGTACTGTATATTGATAAACAAATATCCTGATAAACATATATATTGAACATAACCTACCATGAACAGTGTTCTCCTGCGTGTTTTCATGCTTAGCTCTGTAGTGCCTAAGCATCGAGGACGTATTGTTATTATACGCCAGTTGCATGGAACAATACAAGCACTGGACATGTATGAACAGTAATCAAACAAGAAAACAAACTGTCAGGTCATAGATATCACTTAAATCACCACACATGCAAATGTACCTAACTTACCCCCCTGCAAAATCCTGGATCTGCCCCCCAGCTTACTACTGTTAAAGTTATTTGTTTAGTAATAAACTACTCACCTTAATGGGACTGATCAGCTCGAAGCGTTCCCACATTTAAGAACGACTTCTTTTCCTGGTTGGCTCCATGTTTATCAACCAAAAGCAGTGCTGAAAAGAGTAACAACGCACAAAACAACTCCGACAACAAACCGACATGTTGTGTGTGTCGGCTGCCTTTGAGAGTGTTTTGGCGCGCACAAGCCTCCCGAAGCATGTCTCGTGCCAACGAATCATCTTGCGATATGAAGCTATTGTGGGATTCATTCGGGGACCGAAGCAGTCTTGCTTCGTAGCAGTGGTTCAAAGAGAACGCAACTTCGAGTTTGAAGCAAGGATCGGAGCTTTGGCGTCAGATTGACATCACTAATGCCGGGTACCCACCAAATGCGTCAAAACGCTCCTGATGCGCCCTGTTGGCCGCTTGTCACCAGAATCTGTTCACACTGAAGACGCGTCTGACGCGCTGTGGGAGGAGCGTCTGGCTCCTTTTCCGGTTGTTTCTTGTACACCGGGCAGATGAAATCAGCTGTACGTGAGCCTCGTTACTACTTGAGTGGGTTTTCTACGAGCCGAACTGCAGCTCCGAAAGTCTTTGTTGAGATTAAAACGTTTTTTTATGTTTGGGGTGATCGTACGCTCGAGCGGACAGCGGCAACTGTAAAAATGCCAAGTTTCTTACCGGAGGCTGGTTTCTTCATGGAGGCTCGTTGGGGTAAGTTTAAAAAGTCCAAAAAAAGTCTTGTCGTTGCGTCATCACATAGCAGGGCCTCTCCCGATTGGTTGCTGCGACGCGTCGAGCGTTGAAAGTTCAAATATTTGAACTTTGGCTGCTCGACGCGTCGGCTGCTTCGGACGCATCGCGTGCGCGGAAAAGAACTGCCGCGCCGCTCGAAACGCTCAAAACGCGCTGCTTCACGATTCGCCGCGTCTCAACGCGTCTCCACATAGACTTTCAATGTAAACCAGCTGCTTCCGCTGCCTGAAACGCGTCTGGTGAGTACCCGGCGTAACAAGAATGCATTGTCAGCATTAATTACAGCACCTTGTAATTAGGGATGGGGCTGATCCAATCCAGTATCGGTATCCGATACCAGCATAGTTTCAGTATCTGGTATCGGTTCCAACCTGCCAATATTTTCCGATCCAGTTTCAAAGAGTAATTATGTTCAATCACATTCTGTAACTGCTTTAACAGTGTGTGAGTTAAACCCAATAACAACACTTTGGGCCTCACAACAGGAAAAACCTAAACTTTAACAGTGAACAGGAGGCAGGTCTTCACCACACACATCCTTCTTACTCATGGTTCAGTTGGAAAACCTAAAAAAACGCTAAGCATGATGGGAAATACAACACAGCCACTGCCTTACTGGTTAAGGGAGTGGCTGTGTTGTATTTCCCATCATGCTTAGCGTTTTTTTAGTTTTCAAAACTAAAATACTGACAAGCATTATGGGAAAGACAACAAAATCCACTGCCTTACTGGTTAAGGGAGTGGCTGTGTTGTATTTCCCATCATGCTTAGCGTTTTTTTAGGTTTTCCAACTGAACCATGAGTAAGAAGGACGTGTGGGGTGAAGACAAGCCTCCTGTTAGCTGCTAAAACTTGTGAGGTTCCTGTGGTTAGGCTCAGAGAGTCTTCAATGGATGTCTCACACCGTGTTGAAATAAATGTTGTCAGTTCAGAATCTTCATAAATACACAGTCATGTACTTGAAGGGGTGGGCGTCCCCGGTGCCCGGGCCTCGGTGACCGGCCCTGGGGCTACGTCGGTGCAGCGGGCTCCGGCGGGGGCCTGTGAATTTGTCGCGGGCGACACCGGGGGGTCATTGTATGTGGTCGCTGGTAGGGGTTCGTCCGGTTCTTCCCCTTGGTAGGATCTGGGGAGTGGGCTAGTGGCTCGTCCTGTTCGGGCAGTCCTGGGGACTCTGGGCTCGGGGTCCTTCCTGGGGTCTTGGGCTTTGATCGCTCCTTCGTCTGCCTCGGGCTTTGGGGGGACGGATCTCTGATGCTTCACAGTCGCTACTAAATGTTCTATTGGAGGAACCTTATACACTTATGCATGCTCACAACCACACACAAATGGATGCAGGGATGTATATATAGATATATGCAGATACGTAGATGGGTATATAAATGAATATAAAAGTATATGTATGTACTGTATACTACTGTATATATATATTTGTAGATATGTAGACGGGTATATAAATGAATATAAAAGTATATGTATGTATACTACTGTATATATATATTTGTAGATATGGGTATGTGTATTTATAGAATTCTACTGCAAGCTCATGAATATTATTAGTCTTTATGCATGTAGGTTCCATTGTTGTGTTCTGTCATGTGCTTTGCAGGATTGTGGACGGAGGTTGGGTGTGTTTGCCTTGTGCTTTTTTGGTTGATAATTGTTGATTTGTTGTCTTACTTTCTCTTTTCTTTCTTTCTCTCTTTAAAAAAAAATAAAAAATATTGGAGTGAGGGAGTTTGTGCGCCTGATTGATCCTAGGAGCTCTGCTGTCGGGGGCAAAGGCCCTGGTAGGGCCTCCCAAGAAGGATTGGTCCGAGGTGACAGACAAAGAGTGATTCAGAAGACTTACTGTATATGGGCAGGACAAGACAACGAGGTCAGTGTCTCTTGTCCAGACGTGGGTTACCAGGGCCCTACCCTGGAGCCAGGCCTGGGGGAGGGGCTTATCAGTTAGCAAAATGGGTTTGCCTTCCTGAGAGCCCACCACCTGCAGGAGCAGTCATACGAGTCGGGTGCATGATGCCATGGGCAGTGGCCGAAGGCGGGGGCCTTGGCGCTCAAACCCTGGCTTTCCAAAGCTGCTCTTGGGACATGGAATGTCGGGGAAAGAGTCGGAGCTTGAGAGGTTGTGAGTTTGAGAGGTTGTGAGGTTGAGAGGTTGAGAGTTTGAGAGGTTGTGAGGTTGAGAGGTTGTGAGGTTG
>JBBPBX010048959.1:9094-25550 GCA_038048925.1 Garcialebias charrua
TATTAGTTGACAGACTTGTGTAATCCAGCGTCCAACAAGCCTGGTAAATGTGACCCAAATCACACTTTTTCATTGCAGTCTAATTCCTTTTTCACCCAAGCAAAAATCTGATTTGAGCCACTTCCATTGGTGGTACTGATTCCGATATGCAGCCAGTGTTCAGTTCTACCTCAGCATGAATGCTCAGGTTGCATTACATCCAACCCTTACAGTGGGGTGCAAAAGTTTGGGCAGCCTTGTTAATTGTCCTGATTTACCTTTATAAAGCATTGATTGGTTAAAAAAAATCAGTTAAATATATCATATAGGGGACAAAAAGTGACATTGAGAAGTGAAAAGAAGTTTATATGGTTTACAGAAAGTGTACAATAACTGGTTAAACAAAATTAGGCAGGTGCATAAATTTGGGCACCAAAAAAAAAACTTAACTCAAGATTGATCAATATCACTGTGTTTGTCCCCTATATGACATATTTGACTGATTTTTTTTTTAATCCAAACAATCAATGATTTATTAAGGTATATCAGAACAATTAACATGGCTGGGACTTCTAGTAGATCTACTGGATCGACTGGGAGTGAAAATGGTTCCATCACGAGAGAACCTTAAAGCAGTCCTCCTTCAAGTAGCACACAAACAAATCATTCAAGAACCTAAATATGCTCTTGATTACATGTCAGCAGTCTCTGGACAACCACTGAGGACAGCCATAACCACAACGGCAACAATACAGGTCATGTATGAAGAAAAAAACCAACGTGCAGAAAGGTTCTGAAGCTGATTGAAGCAACTCCAGTGACTCCTGCTGAGAGACAAGCACTCAGATTTCTGCAGCAATACATTCGAGGATTAGATGACTTTGGTCTCAGACGGTTGCTTCGATTTGTGACAGGCTCAGATGTCATCTGTGTCACAAAAGTTGAAGTGATATTTACAGCTTTGGAAGGACTGGCACGTCGGCCAATTGCACATACCTGTGGAGCAGTTTTGGAGTTACCATGCACATATAAGTCCTACCCAGAGCTAAGAGTTGAGATGGAAAATGTACTGACAAGTAACTACTACACTATGGATATTGTGTAGTAAGAAACTATGGTACACACCATAGTCAGGTTCCTTGTAGCCATTGATGATGTATTCAGGTTGTTAATATTTGAAACATCAAGAAGAGGTTAACTTTACGAAATATTCAATGTCAGAAATGAAAACCCAATACGCAGAGTCAAACTGGGCCTTGTTTCTTTATGTCAGTGACTTCTTCAAGTAATAGATTTAATAGTCATTTAACAGTCTAACAAGTTATCCAGCAACCTCAGGAAAATCCATATTTTTGCAGTCTCCAATGCTGTATTTTTGTTTGTTTTATGTGAAAATGTTCCAGATATTGTTCCTGGTATGGTAAGAAATGCCATAAAAGTTTTGTGATCCTGACCTCGTAAGATGATGTCATAGTAAGGCAACACAATGTGATTCTCAAATGTTAAGTGTTCCATCATGTTATGTTTTTATCAACACTGAAAAAAAATGTCCATCTAACCAAGTTATAAAATATTTGGCCAAAAACATTTTTTGATCTTGTTTTGAGACAAATGCACTAAACAAGAAATAATTTGATTTGATTTGATTTGATGTTTATTCATTCATTTTAAAAGAACAATACAAGACAGTTTCATCAGATACAAGATTACAAGTAGGATAAAATGAAGGGAGCAGAAAGAAGATGAAATCTTATTATATCTGCCCCTATTTCACAGTTTGTTCAACCAATGATAACTTTCAAGCAACATCACAGAATGAATAGTTCTACCTATTTTCCTAACTGTAATACACAAACTACATCACAAAATGAATAATTCTACTTAATTTTCCTGACTGTAAAACATAAACTAGATCACAAAATGAATAATTCTACTTAATATTTCTAACTGTAATACACAAACTACATCACCCATAATTCTAATTAATTTTCTAATTCTAATTTTTTTTTTATTTTTTTTTTTTTTTTTTTTTTTTTATAATTTTATTTAATTTTCCTATTTTTTTTTTATTTTTTTTATTAATTTTCCTAACTGTAATACACAAACTAGATCATAAAATGAATAATTCTACTTAATTCTACTTAATTTTTCTAATTGAAATACACAAACTAAAAGATGGCACAACATCAAGATGTTCACAAAATGAATAATTCTACTTAATTTTCCTAATTGTAATACACAAATTCATCACAAAAATGAATAATTCTACTTAATTTTTCTAACTGTAATACACAAACTGCTTCATAAAATGAATAACTCTACTTAATTTTTCTAACTGTAATACACAAACGTACCGTACATCATAAGTACAACATAATTGTAATACACAAACACGCAAGATTACATCATATATAGTTTTTGAGCAAGTCCTTTTTGACCTTTTTCTTAAATGTATACATTGATTTTTCATTTTTAACATCACTCTCCAGAGCATTCCACAATCGAATTCCCTGAATTGAGGTAGACCGTCCTTTTAAGCTGGTTCTGAATTGTGGTTTGATGAATATCTCTGTCCCTTTGAGATTGTAATAACTTTGTCTTTTTATAAAATTTCTTTGGATATTTAAAGGTAATGTGTTATTATGAGCCCTATACATAATTGATAAAATACTATATTCTACCAATTCCTGGAATTTCAATAAGTTTAGTTGAATAAACAAGGTGTTTGAAGGGTGAGTGAAATGTTTTCTGGTGATTACTCTTACAGCTCTCTTTTGTAAAATAAAAACAGGCTTTGTAATAGTTTTGCATGCTTTTCCCCAAACCTCAATACAATAGATTAAATGTGGAGCAATGATTGTGTTATACAACATATGTAAAGCTTTATCAATTAAAAAATCCCTGACTTTATACAGTACTGCAATTGCTCTAGCTAGTTTTTTTTAATAGAATTTACATGATGTTTCCATGTCAGTTTGTCATCAATGATAACACCCAGAAACTTCACTTCACTCACTTTACAGATCACAACATCTTCAATTTCAAATGGATCGTCATCAACAATTCCCTTTTTGTTACTGAAAATCATGTAGTTAGTTTTATCTAAATTCAAAGATAATTTGTTTAATTTAAACCAAGTTTGTATTTTTATAAATTCTGTTTTCATCATATCCAAAATCTGTTTTATGTCATTACCCGAACTGAAAAAAGTGGTGTCATCGGCAAAAAGAACACATTTAAGTAGTGCTGACACATTTACCAAGTCATTCACATATAAAATAAACAACTTTGGTCCAAGCACAGAACCCTGAGGAACTCCACAAGTGATATCACGGAGGTCAGATCTAACATCATTTATTTGCACAAACTGTTTCCTGTCCTTCAAATAGCTAGATACCCACTGTAATGCTGGTCCTCTAATACCATATTTATTTAGTTTTTCAAGGAGAATGGTGTGGTCAATGGTATCAAATGCTTTTTTTAGATCAACAAAAACACTAACACAGTACTGTTTATGATCGACAGCATTAGTTATTTGTTCCATTAAATCCATGAGAGCCATTGACGTAGAGTTTTTTTCTCTAAACCCATATTGACTGCTACTTAAAATGTTTTGTTTATCAATAAATTGATCCAATCTGGACACAAATAGTTTTTCTAGAATCTTTGAGAACTGTGGTAATAAGGATATTGGCCTATAATTATTGAATACACATTTATCACCATTTTTAAAAAGAGGAATTACCTTTGCTACTTTCATGTTATCTGGAAATATTCCTGTTGAAAAAGATAAATTGCATATATATGTAAACGGTTCAATAACATAACTTATTATTTCCTTTACGAACATCATATCCATGTCCACCCAGTCTTTTGATCTCTTGTCTGAGAGATTTTTTACCATTTTCATAATTTCCTCTTTGTTAGTTCCACTAAGAAAAATACTGTTGGTGCAACTTTTAATTGAATGACACACCTTATTATCTACTTTTGGTATTTTAGCTGCAAGGCTTGATCCAATATTTACAAAATATTGATTAAATTCATTTACGATATCATTCTCATCATGTATTTCTTTGTCATCTTTCACAAAATATTTTGCAATGTTCGTTTTTGCTTTATGACTTTTTAGAACATCATTTATTACTCGCCATGTTGTTTTAGTGTCACCATTGCTCTTGTTTAATAAATCACTATAGTATTCTTTCTTGCATCTTCTTATAATCATTACCAATTTATTTTTATATTTTTTATATTTTTCTTCAGCTTGTTGTGTTCTCGTTTTTAAGAAACATAAATACAAGTTATTTTTTTTTTACAAGCATTTCTCAACCCTTTAGTCATCCAAGGTTGGTCAACAATATTTCTTTTTCTACGATTTCTTTGCACACAATTCTTTTCATACAGAGCTTCTAAAATGTTCATAAATTCATCATATGATCTGTTAACATCATCAATATACACGTCCTTCCAGTTTTGCTTCTGTAAATCATCTTTTAATTGATCCATAGCTTTTTTTGATGTGTTTATTATTTTTTTCTTAATTGTAACTTCTTTTGTAATGTTTTGATCATTTCTGTAGATAGTGAAAACTGGTAAATGATCACTTAAATCAGTTGTTAAGATACCACCTGTCATATCCCCATTTGTTATATTTGTGAAAATGTTGTCAATTATCGTAGCACTATGAGTTGTAATTCTTGTTGGTTTTGATATTAACGGATAAAGATTTAAACTATACATTGAATTTAGAAATGTGCTGATGTTATTTGAATCTGTTTTATTTCCCAGGTCAATATTAAAGTCTCCGCACAAGAAAACTTTTTTATTTAAACTCTTTTCCAGTAGTTGTATGATTTTATCGGTGAATATTTCTATATTTGATCCTGGTGATCGATATACACAACTTATGGATATGTTTTTAGCATTTTCGTTTAATATTTCTATTGTTATTATTTCCATAAGATTGTCAACAATTATTGACATTTCTTTAATTATTCTACACTTTATTTCATTTTTGACAAATAGAGCTACTCCACCACCTTTTTTATTGTTTCTGTTTAAATGATATAATTCATATCCTTCGATGTGAACATTATTTTTGTTTTCATCATTAAGCCATGTCTCTGACAGTGCTATTAATGTAAAAGTTCTGTTTAACTGTTTTAAATAATCTGTTATTTTGGATATATTTGCATTTATACTTCTACTATTGATGTGAATAATAGAGAGATCTCCATTTGTTATATTGATGTTATTAAACTTTTCTTCATTATAGTATTCACAGTCTTTTATAGCAGGATAAAAGTTTGCATCAACCATATCTTCAACATTATATATTTTGAATTCTGAGTCTTCGTTTGTTGCTGTCATGTTTTAATCTATTTGTTTGTTTGTTCATTTCTGTTAATTTTGTGTATGAACATGTGATAGTGATTGGTGATTTGTCATTTTTGAGCTCATTTGAATGTTTCTAAGTCTTTCAGTTCTTTTATTATTTTAGGATGAGAATTTTCATCTACTTTGATCCAGATGTTTCCGTTTCTTGTCCAAGTTTTTTTTATTTTTTCCTCCTTTTTCAACAACCTTGCTGCATGTGCAATGTTTGCGTTTTTTTTAGTTAGGTGTTCATTCATGAAGACCATAGTTTTTGCGAGTTTCTTTGACTGCATCATTACCCTGTTTCTTTGATTCCTTCCAATGAATCTCACGACTACTGACGGTTTAAGTTTGTTAGCTCTATTGGGCAGTGTGTAACAGGTGGAAATGTCATCACGTTTAATGTCAATGCCTTTGTCACTTAAGAAAGTGACTACCTGATTCTCCAGAGACTGCAGTTGTTCTGGTCGTCCTCCTTCACTCGTGTTAACGCCTTTGGTTACATCAGCCGATGACCAGCGTTTAAGTTCGAGTCCAGAAATGACCATGTTTTCGCCTCTTATGTATTGTTCCATGTCCTCACACTTTTGTTCCAATTGAGCTAATCGTTCTTCTCTGATGACCTCCTGAGCTTTCATTTGTTTCATCTCCTCTACCAGTTGATTAAAGTTTTTTTGATCAGCTCTCAAACTTGCAACTTCCACAGTGAGAACGTTTACTGCATTTTTCAATTCCTCCATTAACTCCAAATTTTTATCCACCGATTTTTTACTCGCCGACTCCTGTTTCTGCTGCTCCGATTTATTTTTTTTACTAGGACTCATCACGCCTGCTTCTTCTGATCTGGATACAGAAAATCACTGTTCCACAGCAACTCGCTCGCCGATCTGCTCACGTCCGCAGCAACTCGTTCGCTGCTCTGCTCCCATCCGCAGCAACTCGCTCGCTGCTCTGCTCATGTCCAACAGTAATCAGCTTGCTTCCCGTCCAACAGCAACTCGATCGTTGCTCTGCTTCAGATCAGCAGTTAGTTCAGAACTCACGGTTTCAGCAGCCTGCAGCAATCCCCTGGCTCGCCCACGGCGCACGGCTCAGCTCGAAGCCCCAGGTGGCGTCCACGGCTCACGGCGCTCGGCTCAGCTCGAAGGTGGCGTCCACGGTTCACGGCCCACTCGTGGCTCTCGGATCAGCTCGAAGCCCCAGGTTGCGTTCACGGCCCCCTCGTTGCGCTCGGCTCAGCTCGAAGCCCCAGGTGGCGTCCACGGCTCACGGCGCTCGGCTCAGCTCGAAGGTGGCGTCCACGGTTCACGGCCCACTCGTGGCTCTCGGATCAGCTCGAAGCCCCAGGTTGCGTTCACGGCCCCCTCGTTGCGCTCGGCTCAGCTCGAAGCCCGAGGTGGCGTTCACGGCTTTCGGCTCTCACGCCAGCCTGTAGCAACAGTCCCAACTCCGTGGTGTTTTTCCGCATTAGCCTTTATCAGCAGCACATGGCTAGCGTTAGCTTGTAGTCTGAAGCCACCACTCCCAGCTTTGTTGTTTTCTTTCGCTGCAACAAATTTGAAAGATTAATAGTCTTGTTACCAGAATGTGTAAATTATTTTTGTAAGCCTGGAAATTTCACTCAAATTAAGTGAAAATATACTCAAATTTCCAAGCCAACAAGATAAATAATCTTGTGTGTTTTGGTAACAGGATTAATCTTACACCGTATGATCTTGTTTAGGAAATGTGTCTCGACACAAGATCAAATTTTTTTGTCTCATGTAATATATTAAAACTTGGTTAGTTGGACAGTTTTGCAAGTATAGTACAGAGTGGTTTTTTTTTTCAGTAACGAGTGTCATTTTCCTTCAGCATGACAGAGAACATGCAGTAAAAATAATTGATTCATCAGGTTGTTCCATGAAGAGCATTTTTCTAATCCCTTTTAATTCATTCTTTTCTACTTGTGTACTTAACAGAATGTGTTTGATCTACTAAAGGCCCTGAAACATTGATGATTTAATGTTCTTATGAAGTTTGTATTCTTGCTGTGTTGACAGGGTATGGGGCTGGCCCCTCCCTCATTCATTGTCGCTTGAGAGCTGAGTAACAGCATTGAATTATTCAATTCATTTTGACCTTAAAATAATTGTTCCAAAATGTCAAGGTTTCACATTTCAAATTCCATACTCGAGTTTATGAGTAAAATAAATCTTACATATAAATGTTTTGAAATTTTCTTGTGATGGGATCAATACTATTTTCTTGGCCTGCCCCATCAGTCTTTATTTGCTTGCTTGTTTTTTTTTTGGGCTGTTTTTTTTGTTGTTGTTGTTATTTTGGCTGTGTAATTATGTCACAGATTTGATGTATTCAGTTTCAGAAAGAATACGTAAATTAGTAACAGTTGATTCAAATTAATTTCCAAGTTTGTTTTTCTGTTCTGTCATTTTTTGAGTGGTTGATTACAAAGTAATGGGGTAAGTCCCCACACCTTATCACATGAGCGCTAGATTCATTTGTTAACTTTGAACTCAAAAAGATGCTTCCAAAAAAGGTCCTTGTTTGAAATATTGACCTCATTTACCTTTTTTATTTTATTTTTTTATTTAAGTGTATGAGCAAAGACAATTTGCATACACGTTTTTATACATGTTCTTGGGGATGGGACCATTAATGCGTTATTGACCTGTCACAGTTTTGATGTATTCCATTTTTGAAAGAAAACGGTACAGTTGTCTTGCACTTGTATGCTTGCTGACTTCTACCATTTAATAAAGTTGTTCTTTATTGCAGCTTGTGTGTGTTTCACTTTAGGATTAGGTGCCAGTATTTCCATTGAAAATGGACTGAATCAATGACACAAACTTAAAACAACTTTTTGTTTTTATTTTTTAACTGAAGCACAGGCTTAGTGATGGTGTATATTAATTTTCCCTTTTGTTTTTTGGTGAAGTTGCAAAACATGTTTTCTGTTATAAGTAATCTTTAAAATTAATTTCCCATTAGTGTTGTAAAAGTGCTGGGCACCAGTTAAATGGATGTTTCACCACATTAATGTAACAAAAAGAGGCTTTAAAATGTAATAGAAAATTAATACCACTTTATATAATATACATCCCTTCATTTTCTATACCCATTTCTTTCTTTCAGGGTGACGGGAGTCACTGCTGCACATATCCTGCTTTCACAATGTTAGGGACAGGGCAAGTCCATCAAAGGGCCACACAGTGACAAACGAGACAAGCCACCATTCACTCTCACTCACACCTAAGGACAATTTAGAATTACCAATTAACCTAACAGTCATATTTTTGGTGTGTGGGAAGAGGCCGGGGTACCCAGGCAGGTGAACTGGATTAAACTCGTGAAAGGCATTGATCCAATATTGTGCATGTTGTTTTCTTTAAAATCCCCACCACTGTTCAATCCTTTGGTTGTGATTACTTGAGCCAGTAATGTAGCATCTCTGAGAAAATTCATCTCCATGGTTACTTCGTAAAAATATCTGCATCTGCTCCACTGAACAGTTCTCCGTACCCAGGTCTGACCTGATGCGCGTGGGAGTGCCGATCCTGTTTTCCACTTCATCAATGAAGTACCCAGCAATAACCCGGGGATTGCTACTTGTGCTGTAAGCATGTAGCCACATGACCATACGAAAAAATCAGTTAACAGCCCCATTGATACAGATTCCATACGGTTTTAGTTTGTCATATGAATCGACATGCCACATGAAGTTGGGACCTGGGTTTCTGTACAGACGTCGTCTCAGACGATTCCGTAGCCTCAGCTGTACTCCTTCGGGATCTAGGATTTTGAGCAGATGCCGGACACTTCTTTGTGACACCACCAAGCCAGCCTGGATGCATTTCAGATGCATTAATCTGTAGCCATGAAGCATCCCGTGCTGGTTTACTTGCTCCTGAAGGAAGAGAGCGACTTCCAGCAGGTCAGAGTGGGCTTTTCGCCGGAACAACCCCAAGGACTTTAGATACCTGCGCAGTGTCGACATACTAATAATATAGCCATCCTCATTAAGTAAACTCAGTATTTCCCAGTGTCGCATGCCTAAGCGGAAATAAAAGCATATCACATCAGATAGTGCAGTCATTGTCCACTTTTCCTGTAGTGTAGCTCAACAATGACTCTTTCTAATTGATCTCATAATTATGAGATAGTATCTCATAATTATGAGATAAGATCTCATAATTATGAGATAGTATCTCATAATTATGAGATAAGATGTCATAATTATGAGATACTATCTCATAATTATGAGATAAGATGTCATAATTATGAGATAGTATCTCATAATTATGAGATAAGATGTCATAATTATGAGATAAGATGTCATAATTATGAGATAGTATCTCATAATTATGAGATAAGATGTCATAATTATGAGATAGTATCTCATAATTATGAGATAGTATCTCATAATTATGAGATAAGATGTCATAATTATGAGATAATATTCATAATTATGAGATAGTATCTCATAATTATGAGATAAGATGTCATAATTATGAGATAGTATCTCATAATTATGAGATAAGATGTCATAATTATGAGATAGATCTCATAATTATGAGATCCTGAGTCAAATTTTTATTTATTTGGTGAATGCAATGCTCTTCCGTAAGAAAGTATAAGAGATATACAGTATATATATTTTTGAAACCTCATCACCTTGTAGGTTCTTTTTTTATTGTTGCTGGGAAATAATAGTTTGGTGCATTACTGCCACCAGCTGGTCTGGAGTGTGTGGTTTATCGATCGTCTTGCTTTGTTTTTAAATCTAATTATAATTTATACATGTTTGCTCTATAAGTTCTTTTTAAGTATTTTGAGTACCGTGATCTTGCCACCCTCTTCCGTTCACACAAATCTCGCGATAACGGTACTAACAAAATAATCCTTCATAGATATCATAATGTCTATGTAATCCTTCACTACAAAATAAATGCATCTTGTACGGCAATGGTGGAGAAAGTACTTGTGGTGATATGTCCCATTTGGGTTTCCGTAGACAGTCAGCAGACTGAGCATGCGCGGTACGTTGATGAACGTTGACTGAACGTTAGAGCAGATGTTAACATGTCATGCAGTTAGCCGTGTAATAAAGCTGCGCTCGACAAGCAACATCGTGAGTCCACGTCCAGTTCTTCAAACAGCCATTCATGACATGGTGTCAGAAGTGGCCGACAGGACGCCTTACTGAGTGAGTTAAATGGCAAAGTTAGGTCCACCAGAACCTTTCGACTTCTCCCGCCCGGCGGAATGGCCGTTGTGGCGTCGTTGCTTCGATCGCTACAGAATAGCGTCAAAGCTGGACAGAGAGAGCGGAGAGGTACAAGTTAACACGTGTAGTGAGATAGACCCCTCATCTCTGACCTGGTTTTGCACCTTTTCACATATCTCTGAAACTCTGAGTGGTACACTGCTCTTGAGGTTCTCAAGGAGACAAGTGGACACTATTTTATTACATTATTTTGAATCAAAACACAATAAGTCATAAGAGACTCTCTTATTCCTCTATTTTGATTGGCACCCCTCACCAGATACAAACATCAACTTTAACAACAATCTCCTTCTCTGGTCAAGACATCCCCCTCTCCACCTCTGTTACAAATCTTGGAATAAAAATGGACTCTCATCTTACATTTGAAAATCACATTAAGCATCTGTTTAAAACCTGCTTCTTCCATCTTCGAAACATCTCCAGACTTCGCCCATCTCTGACTTTTCCTGATGCTGAGAAACTCGTCCATGCCTTTGTCTCCTCCAGGCTCGACTACTGCAACTCCCTGTTTATTGGTATCCCTGGCAAAAACCTTCAGAAACTTCAATACATTCAAAACAGTGCAGCAAGGATTCTGTTGAGAGTTCGTAAATTTGAACATATTACACCCATTCTCCATAACCTCCATTGGCTTCCTGTCACCTACAGAATTCAATACAAAACTGCTCTCATTACCCATCAATGCTTGCACGGCACTTCACCTGACTATCTAAAGGACATTCTTGCACCATATTCATCCACCCGGTCTCTACGATCACAGAACAGTAATTTCCTTCATATTCCTCGGACCAAATTGAGGACCATGGGAGACCGAGCATTCTGTGTGGCTGCCCCCCGCCTGTGGAACTCCCTCCCTGATGACCTGAGAGCTCCACAGTCACTGGTTGACTTTAAAAGCAGCATAAAGACCTTTCTTTTTAAGCAAGCCTATTCTGCCTCCACATGATTTTATCTTTGATCTTAGCTGATATCATTATTGATTTTACTTGATTTTATCACTTGTTTTATTTTATTTATTTTTTAAGCAAGCCTAATCTGCATCCACATGATTTTATCTTGATCTTAGTCGATATTATTATTGATTTTATTTGATTTTATCACTTGTTTTATTTTGATCTTTGCTTTATTACACTTTGTAGCACTTTGAGATTTTTATTAATGAAAAGTGCATTATAAATGGAATTCATTATTATTATTATTATTATTTTTGTGTTAATGAATAACCTTGTGTTACTTGTATAAGCATGTTTGATAGTCAAAGACTGGTTAATTCAAACTGTTTAATTCAAGTTGGAAATCCATTTGAAACCGGGATAAATGCAGCACACGAAGCTTCAAATAGAAGGGGTTCTTTATTCTCAAAAATAAACTATTCCCTCTGAGTTATATATAAAAATAAGAAAAAGTCTGTGTTTCGAACGGCAGCAAGCCTTAGCTTCAAATAAAATGGCGGACCGACAACACGGTTAGCACCCAACAGAGTAGCATGCAGCTGCACGTAACAGCTGAAATCTAACAGCGTGAAAGCTACTGCATAACAAACGGCAGCGGCACTCTACGAGAGAAAACAAACAGAAATAAAACATTAGCATCGTCTCTATAGCTTCATTCACGGAAGATAACAGAAATAAAACATTAGCATCGTCTCTATAGCTTCATTCACGGAAGATAATTCAGTTCCAACAATTACCGAACACTTGGATTCTCTTTTCACGTGGCCAGAGTTGTCTCCTTCACCAAGTCTCAGATAAAATGTCCTTCTCTTCCGTTTTTACCAGTCCGTGCTACCGTACATAAACAAAGGGTTTTTTCTCTATTTCCGGTCCTTTTAGACCTCTCTGTACCAACAGCACCACATGCTGACAAAAACAAGAATTACAACCAGTAGGTGAAAGTAAAGCAAAACATGTTTTTTTTTGTTTAAAAATACATGTGACATGTACCCATTTTTCACCTGGTTACATTCTCCCCTGCTTAAATGTCATCGTCCTCGGTGACAAAGCAACTGCTTTTTACCTCTTTTAAAGCTTCTCTAAAAAAACACAGAACCTAAGCTTGCAATAATCTGTGAAGCCATTTATGAGTTCATTTCTGGCCCCAACACTGACCTAGGTTGGTGATGTGGGTTTGGGTGTTTCCCTACATTCACTCTTCTACTCCTGCGGGGAGCAGGTGTGTGAGCTTGTCTAACGCCAGGAGGAGACACTGGAATCTCACCCAGTTGGTCAATATCGCCTGCTTCATTGTCAACATGCTCAGTCTCCCTCTGTTCAATCACAGGAAGTTCACATTCGGAAGTCAACGGAGTCTCTGCTCGCTTCTGAACACTTTCACCACTAGGACAATTTTCTACACCTGAACCAGGATTTAAGTCAAAAGAAACCTCTTCAATGACTATACCCCCATCATACTCATCAGATGAGGCAGTGTGTGATTCAGTAGTATTTGTCTGTTTGGCTACAGTGTTCTCACTGTGTCCCTGGTTTGTGTCTGGCACATGGACACATGACCTGATGTCAGCCCTGTTAACCGTTTTTGTAGGCCCTCCCTCTGCAGGTCGTACTATGCAAGTTGTGCCTACTACGTCTACGAGTTGGTAAACAACTGGACTCCATGCATCCTGAATTTTGTTACGACCAGCTGGTCTGTGTCTCAGGTAAACATACTCTCCAACCTCAATCGAAGGACAGTACACTTTGTGACTATGCCGAGCAACGCGTTTCGCAGCTTTCTGCTCTGCATACTCTTTAGCTCTTTCATGTGCCTCTTTGAGTCTTTGCTGGTGCACAGCAAGCCAATCAAGATTTTTATCAGGAGAACTTTCATGCGCAAGCAATGCATCAACAGGAAGATGTGGGTCTACTCCATAGAGCAAGAAGTAAGGGGAATATCCGGTAGTCGCATGTGGAGTAACATTGTACGCATAAACCAGCTCAGGTAAATGTTCAGGCCAACGCCTCTTTTTGTCAGGTGGAAGGGTGCGCAACAGTTCATGCAGAGTGTGGTTAAAACGCTCACACTGGGCATTTCCTGTCGGGTGATGGGGAGTTGTACATGTTTTTTTCACACCATACATTCTACTGTAAGAGTGGGTGAAGGGACGACACAGGAGACAGGCTGCAGAACTTCACCTTTTAATCAATTCTTACTAAACTGGCGGGAACCCGCCCAACACTGCTTTATATATCCACATAACATCCGGTCCTCTGGACCTTTCACAATAAAAGCATCCTGTAATACATTCGGTCCACTGGGTGTGAGTAGAGCCCCCTAGTGGTCCACCACACACGCCCCCCCAGAACACCCAGTAAGGTCCATCACTAGTCCCGCATTTTAGGTTTGATCAAACGACCAGAACGGCTGAACCTGGGCCCTGCAGAACCAGTCTGATGAAGTGGAGGGCTACGAGGAGGGTCTGCAGAAGATTCGGGCTCCAATGGACGTTGAGAGTTTCCGGAAGAAGGACCGCCGTCCGTTAATAATGTGGATGGAGGTCTGCCTCTGCGAGGAGCTTGGGCCGTAACAACCTGATCATCTGACATAACATGAGCTGGTTTAAGCCTATAATAATAATAATAATAATAATAATAATTGTCTAATCTTGTCATCTGCGTATGTTTCCCATACACAGACGAAATTCGTCTCTGCATTTAACCCAACCACCTACCAGGCGGTGCAGTGAGCAGCCATAGAAGGCGCTCGGGGAGCTGGAGAAATAGGTGTGCACTCATAGACACCCCAAGATGTGTAGTGGCCGGGACATCAGCCTATCGATACAGACAGTCTCAGTACGACCCCCTAAATCCAAAATGAAATGTTTCGGACCTGGTTGAAGAACTCGAAACGGTCCATCATACAAAGGCTGTAGTGGTGTCCTGTGTGCATTGTGTTTGACAAAAACAAATTTAGAGGACTCCAGACTCTTAGGGACAAATGACTGCGGTAAATAATGGTGTACCGGACCGGGGACACGAAAAGGGGCCTCCTGAGGTGAAAGATGGAGCAACGGTGGAGGGAACTGTGGTGAGGGTACCTCAGGTAAAAACTCACCGGGGACGCGCACAGGCTGACCGTAAACCATTTCAGCCGGGGAAGAGCTCAGGTCTTCTTTGGTTGCGGTACGCAACCCCAACAAAACCCAAGGAAGGCGGTCAATCCAGTTGTCACCGGTCAGTGCAGCACGAAGTGCAGCTTTCAATGACCTGTGAAACCGTTCACACAAACCATTAGCTTGGGGGTTGTAAGCGGTGGTCCTGTGAACGTTAGTCCCCAGACCCTTGGCCATGGTAGACCAAAGCTCCGAAACAAACTGCGGGCCCCTGTCCGATGTAATGTCTGAAGGGGGGCCGAAACGTGCAACCCAGGTAGACAAAAAGGCCCGGGCCACCACTGCAGATGTTGTGGACGTCAGAGGAACCACCTCTGGCCACCTGGTGGTACGGTCTATCATAGTCAGCAGATGAGTAAAACCCTGTGATGGAGGCAGAGGGCCTACTAGGTCTACGTGCACATGATCAAACCGCCGACTTGGGATGGGGAAAGGTTCCAACGGTGCTTTGGTGTGTCTGTTAACCTTAGCACGCTGGCATGGGACACACGCTGCTGCCCACTCCTTAACTGCTTTACGCAGACCGGGCCAAACAAACTTTGAGCTGACCAGTTTCACAGAGGCTCTAACACCTGGGTGAGAAAGGGAATGTAAGGAGTCAAAAACGCGGCGTCGCCATGAAGCTGGAACCAGGGGGCGGGGCCTGCCTGTAGATACGTCACAGAGCAGGAGAGGACCTCCGTCATTCACCTGCCTTTCCTCCAACTCGAGGCCTGTGGGGCCGGACTGGAGCTCGAGTATTTCTGCGTCGCTACGTTGGTCCGCAGCCATAGCAGAAAAATCGATGCCAACGTACACGGGAGCGATCAGCACCCGGGAGAGACAGTCAGCCACCACATTGGATTTTCCAGCCACATGCTGAATGTCTGTAGTAAATTCAGACACCGCTGCGAGGTGGCGTTGCTGGCGAGCAGACCAGGGGTCAGAAATTTTTGACATAGCAAACACCAGGGGTTTGTGGTCAACGTATGCAGTGAACTGGCGGCCTTCCAGGAAAAACCTGAAATGGCGTGTAGCCAGGTAAAGCGCCAGCAACTCTCTGTCAAAAACACTGTATTTCAGCTCATTGTCCCGCAGCGTACGGCTGAAAAATGCAAGCGGCTGCCAAACCCCGGAAACCTGCTGTTCTAACACAGCCCCCACCGCAACATCAGATGCGTCGGTTGTTAAAGCTATTTGCGCCGCTGGGGATGGATGGGCCAAAAGGGCAGCAGTGGCCAGTGCAGCTTTAGCATCACCAAATGCCTGTAGGCGTTCTGGTGTCCAGTCCACGCTGTCGTTGGGCTTTTTCTTTTTCAGCGCTCCATAGAGCGGACGCAGCAGTTGTGCTGCCCTGGGGAGGAAACGGTTATAGAAGTTAACCATTCCCAAAAATTCTTGTAGCGCTTTAACAGACTGGGGCTGTGGGAAATCTGACACCGCCTGCACTTTGTTTGGTAACGGGACGGCACCACTTGCAGAAATGCGGTGGCCCAAAAAGTCAATGACTGGCAGCCCAAACTGGCATTTCGCTGTATTTACAATCAGGCCATGTGCTGCCAGGCGCTGAAAAACCTCACGGAGGTGGGACAAGTGCTGCTCAGCCGAGCTGCTAGCCACCAGGATGTCGTCCAAGTACACAAATACGAAGGACAGACCCCTTAGGACTGAATCCATCAACCGCTGAAATGTTTGTGCTGCACCTTTAAGACCAAAAGGCATGC
>JBBPBX010048961.1:10779-25549 GCA_038048925.1 Garcialebias charrua
CACACACACACCCGCACCAACCCCCATACGCACACACATGAGAAAAGGCAGTTTCTTCAGAAAGGAGCAGCTTTTTCCTTGTAAATCAAGTTCTAAAACTTGTATTTCATGTTTCCATGGCATTTATCCATGGCTAAAGAGTGATAAAAGTCAGAATAAGCACGCGTAAAAGTCAACAAAGGAGCGCTCACCGTTTTACGCACGACGCAGCTGTTCAATGATTCCTGTTGCGCAGTTGATCTGAGACCTCTCACGTTGCTCAAACCATGGCATGTCACATGCCTATACAACCGGAATTTCATTTTCTAAAACTCTGTGATGTCAGAATGAGCTCTCATTTGATTGGCCAAGACCCCCACGTGGGGGAACAGGGGAAGGGTGGATTTTTGCTTGGTGGGTCTATGGGATTTGATTGGCTGTAGAAACTGAAAAGTTTCACTCAGTTGGTCAAAATTGGTGTCAATCAAAAGCAGAGAGCCAATGGAAGAGTTTTACAGCGTCAGAACTTCCAAGGCTTCCATATTTGGGAAATCACGATCTAACACCTGCAAATTAGGCTCAAACGGTACCGCGGGCGGGCCCGCGCCTTAATTAAGGCATCTAACAAGTTTTACTCCACTTAAAGCGGTAAGTCAGCCCAAATACAAACACGATGCTAACGTTAGCTTGTATTTTTTTCTTAGGCAAACGACCTGAAATGGCTAACGTTAGCCAAGTGTTCAACACAGCGTCCAAGAGAAATACATTGGTGCAACTGAATGAAGAGTGACATAGAGCGATTACAGCATATGTTGTGAAAAGGTTGCATCCCTTTTCAGATGTGGAATCACCAATGTTTAGGTTAGTTAGACAATAACAACAGAGCTAATAACTGTCCAACTAACGTTACAGTAACAGGGACATGTTTGTTTATATGTTTGCAGGGACATGCTGAAAACCATCAACCCAAGTACACACCACGTACCATGGACCACTTGTCAAATACATTATCCATCCATCCATCCATCCATCCATCTTCTTCCGTTTATCCGGGGTCGGGTCGCGGGGGTAGCAGCCTAAGTAGGGAGGCCCAGACTTCCCTCTCCCCAGCCACTTGGAGCAGCTCCTCCGGGGGAATCCCAAGGCGTTCCCAGGCCAGCCGAGAAACATAGTCCCTCCAGCGCGTCCTGGGTCTTCCTCTGGGTCTCCTCCCGGTGGGACATGCCCGGAACACCTCACCAGGGAGGCGTCCAGGAGGCATCCTAACCAGATGCCCGAGCCACCTCAACTGGCTCCTCTCGATGTGGAGAAGCAGCGGCTCTACTCCGAGTCCCTCCCGGATGACTGAGCTTCTCACCCTATCTCTAAGGGAGAGTCCAGCCACCCTGCGGAGAAAACTCATTTCAGCCGCTTGTATCCGAGATCTTGTTCTTTCGGTCATAACCCAAAGCTCATGACCATAGATGAGGGTGGGAACGTAGATCGATCGGTAAATTGAGAGCTTTGCCTTTTGACTCAGCTCTCTCTTCACCACGACAGACCGGTACAGCGCCCGCTTCACTGCGGACGCTGCACCTATCCGCCTATCGATCTCACGCTCCAGTTTTCCCTCATTCGTGAACAAGATCCCGAGATACTTAAACTCCTCCACTTGGGGCAGGACCTCCTCCCCGACCCGGAGAGGGCATGCTACCCTTTTCCGGCTCAAGACCATGGCCTCGGACTTGGAGGAACTGATCCTCATCCCGGCCGCATCACACTCGGCTGCAAACCGCTCCAGTGAAAGTTGTAAATCACGAACTGATGAAGCCAGTAGGACCACATCATCTGCAAAAAACAGAGAAGCGATTCTAAGGTCACCAAAACGGATCCTCTCAACACCTTGGCTGCGCCTAGAAATTCTGTCCATAAAAGTTATGAACAGAATCGGTGACAAAGGGCAACCTTGGCGGAGTCCAACTCTCACCGGAAACGAGCCTGACTTACTGCCGGCAATGCGGACCAAGCTCTGACACCGGTCGTACAGGGACCTAACAGCCCTTATCAAAGGGCCTGGTACCCCATACTCCCGGAGTACCCCCCACAGAACCCCCCGAGGGACGCGGTCGAATGCCTTCTCCAAGTCCACAAAGCACATGTAAACTGGTTGGGCAAACTCCCACGCACCCTCCAGGACCCTGTTGAGGGTGTAGAGCTGGTCCAGTGTTCCACGACCAGGACGAAAACCACACTGTTCCTCCTGAATCCGAGGTTCGACTATCCGACGGACCCTCCTCTCCAGAACCCCTGAATAGACCTTACCAGGGAGGCTTAAGAGTGTGATCCCCCTATAGTTGGAACACACCCTACGGTCCCCCTTTTTGAATAGGGGAACCACCACCCCAGTCTGCCAATCCAAGGGAACTGCCCCCGATGTCCACGCGATATTGCAGAGTCGCGTAAGCCAACACAACCCTACAACATCCAGAGCCCTAAGGAACTCCGGGCGAATCTCATCCACCCCCGGAGCCTTGCCACCGCGGAGCTTTTTAACCACCTCGGCGACCTCAGCACCAGAGATCGGAGAACCCGACCCAAAGTCCCCAGGCTCTGCTTCCTCAGTGGAAGACGTGCCAGTAGGATTGAGGAGGTCTTCGAAGTATTCCGCCCACCGACTCACAACATCCCGAGTTGAGGTCAGCAGCACGCCACCCCCACCATAAATGGTGTTGGTCGCGTACCTCTTTCCCCCCCTGAGACGCCGGATGGTGGACCAGAATCGCCTCGAAGCCGTACGGAAGTCATTCTCCATGGCCTCTCCGAACTCCTCCCACGCCCGAGTTTTTGCCTCAGCAACCACCCGAGCCGCATGCCGCTTGGACTGCCGGTACCTATCAGCTGCTTCCGGGGTCCCACAAGCCAAAAAGGCCCAATAGGACTCCTTCTTCAGCCTGACAGCATCCCTCACTGCCGGTGTCCACCACCGGGTTTGAGGGTTGCCACCACGACAGGCACCAACAACCTTGCGGCCACAGCTCCGATAAGCTGCCTCGACAATAGAGGCGTGGAACACGGCCCACTCGGACTCCATGTCCCCCGCCTCCCTCGGAACGTGTTCAAAGCTTTGTCAAATACATTAATCCCACCTTTTTATAAGGTGAAGAAGAGCTGCTCTGCACTTTAAACAGAAGATGGATGATTTGTCTGGGAGAAGATACAGAGAAAACTGATGGAGCAGGTGAAGTGTCATTCATGCACAACTGTCCTTTCTGTTTTTAAAATATGAAATCTAAATCCTAGTAATATTCTTTGTGGTCAACAGAGGAAGACTGTGGAGATTATGGGGTTAGCATGCAGTCTGAAGAAAGGCCTGAGAGTGAAGATGAGGATAATTTTGTTTGATATTCTGCAACAGCTTAGCCCATCAGTAACATGACTGCAGCATCAGACACTCGACATGTGTTCCCTTATCAGTCTGTCTCTCGGTGCAACATACCTGCTATGGGAATTGTGCCCCGCGCGATTACCTGAAGGAATACAATCACGCCTTTACAGCTAGGGCGTCAACGTCGCGCCAGAGGCCCCGCCCTCTGGGTATTTAAGCGACTGACGCCCATCCATCTTTCTCTTATTTGCCCTTCACCTCGCTTAAACCAGAACTACCTCTGGTAGTTCTGGCAACAGACTTCTCTGTTGCTTCATTGCTCAACCAGAGGTGAGCTTGCTCATTACACAGAGCGCACAGAGAATTATTCCTGCGTACTGCTAGACTAGCGAAAGCTAGTCCGGCACATTTTCTCTAACCCCAAAGTATTTTTTTCTCCTCTCTCCACAGACTGCTTCGCTCGACGGCGCTAACTGCGTCAAACTGCTACCCCTGCTAATTCATAGCGGGCTAGCCAACGAAAGCGACACGACAGAGGAGATGTTTAAACAAATTAAAAGGAAAAGGATTCTGGAAGGACTCGCTCGCCTTATCTCGGACATGCCTCCAGAAAAAGGAAAGCAAAAGACAAGACTTCCAAGGAAAACCAGTAGGACGGCGACCCCAACTTCGCGCGCCTGTCCTAGCGGATGCGGATTCTCCCTCGCGGCGACGGACACCCACGAGATCTGTCCAGTCTGCCTGGGAATGCTACACACAAAAACAGCGCTGGATGTGCCCGACTTTTGCCCACACTGCAGCCAGATGCTGGATGCGGTGCTGTGGCACTGGGTTGACCTCGTCGCCAAGGCCATGGGCGCCCCATCAGTGCCAGCGGATGCGGACACCACTGATTTCCTCACTCCCACGCCGGAGCTCGACAACATGGCTCTACACGACAGCACAAAAGACAAATGGGGTGACAACCCTGACGTGCTGGCTACTATGGTGGATTTAACAGTCAAATTAGACACTCGAGGCATGATGAACGAGGACGAGATCGATTTCAGCCTCAGGCGAATTTTCTGTGGAGGATGCAGACGTCCTGGACACTCGGGTGAAGAGAGGGGCGGAGCTGTCAACTGACCACTACCTGGTGGTGAGTTGGCTCCGATGGTGGGGGAGGATGCCGGTCAGACCTGGCAGACCCAAACGTATTGTGAGGGTCAGCTGGGAACGTCTGGCAGAGTCTCCCGTAAGACTGAGCTTTAACTCCCACCTCCGGGAGAGCTTTGAACACGTTCTGAGGGAGGCGGGGGACATTGAGCCCGAGTGGGCCATGTTCCACGCCTCTATTGTCGAGGTAGCTTATCAGAATTGTGGCCGCATGGTTGTTGGTGCCTGTCGTGGTGGCAACCCTCAAACCCGGTGGTGGACACCGGTAGTGAGGGATGCTGTCATGCTGAAGAAGGAGTCCTATTGGGCCTTTTTGGCCTGTGGGACCCCGGAAGCAGCAGATAGGTACCGACAGTCCAAGCGGCATGCGGCTCGGGTGGTTGCTGAGGCAAAAACTCGGGCGTGGGAGGAGTTCGGAGAGGCCATGGAGAATGACTTCCGTACGGCTTCGAGGCGATTCTGGTCCACCATCCGGCGTCTCAGGGGGGGAAAGCGGTATGCGACCAACACCATTTATGGTGGGGATGGCGTGCTGTTGACCTCAACTCGGGATGTTGTGAGTCGGTGGGCGGAGTACTTCGAAGACCTCCTCAATCCTACTGGCACGTCTTCCACTGAGGAAGCGGAGCCTGGGGACTTTGGGTCGGGCTCTCCAATCTCTGGTGCTGAGGTCACCGAGGTGGTTAAAAAGCTCCGCGGTGGTAGGGCTCCTGGGGTGGATGAGATTCGCCCTGAGTTCCTTAGGGCTCTGGATGTTGTGGGGTTGTGTTGGCTTACGCGACTCTGCAATATTGCGTGGACATCGGGGGCAGTTCCCTTGGATTGGCAGACTGGGGTTGTGGTTCCTCTATTTAAAAAGGCGGACCGTAGAATGTGTTCCAACTATAGGGGGATCACACTCTTAAGCCTCCCTGGTAAGGTCTATTCAGGGGTTCTGGAGAGGAGGGTCCGTCGGATAGTCGAACCTCGGATTCAGGAGGAACAGTGTGGTTTTCGTGCTGGTCGTGGAACACTGGACCAGCTCTACACCCTCAGCAGGGTCCTGGAGGGTACGTGGGAGTTTGCCCAACCAGTTTACATGTGCTTTGTGGACTTGGAAAAGGCATTCGACCGCGTCCCTCGGGGGGTTCTGTGGGGGGTACTCCGGGAGTATGGGGTACCAGGCCCATTGATATGGGCTGTTAGGTCCCTGTACGACCGGTGTCAGAGCTTGGTCCGCATTGCCGGCAGTAAGTCAGGCTCGTTTCCAGTGAGAGTTGGACTCCGCCAAGGTTGCCCTTTGTCACCGATTCTGTTCATAACTTTTATGGACAGAATTTCTAGGCGCAGCCAAGGTGTTGAGAGGATCCGTTTTGGTGGCCTTAGAATCGCTTCTCTGTTTTTTGCAGATGATGTGGTCCTATTGGCTTCATCAGGTCGTGATCTACAGCTTTCGCTGGAGCGGTTTGCAGCCGAGTGTGATGCGGCCGGGATGAGGATCAGTTCCTCCAAATCCGAGGCCATGGTCTTGAGCCGGAAAAGGGTAGCAGTGCCCTCTCCAGGTCGGGGAGGAGGTCCTGCCCCAAGTGGAGGAGTTTAAGTATCTCGGGGTCTTGTTCACGAATGAGGGAAAACTGGAGCGTGAGATCGATAGGCGGATAGGTGCAGCATCCGCAGTGAAGCGGGCGCTGTACCGGTCTGTCGTGGTGAAGAGAGAGCTGAGTCAAAAGGCAAAGCTCTCAATTTACCGATCTGATCTACGTTCCCACCCTCATCCATGGTCATGAGCTTTGAGTTGTAATAATAATAATAATAATAAATTCAATTTATACCGCACTTTTCATTAATAAAAATCTCAAAGTGCTACAACAATAAAAACAAGTGATAAAATCAAATAAAATCAATAATGGTATTAACTAAGATTAAAAACAGAATCATGTGGAGGCAGAATAGGCCTGCTTAAAAAATAAATAAATAAATAAATAAATAAATAAAACAAGTGATAAAATCAAGTAAAATCAATCAACCAAGATCAAAGATAAAATCATGCGGGGGCAGAATAGGCTTGCTTAAAAAGAAAAGTCTTTAAACCGCTTTTAAAGTCAACCAGTGACTGTGGAGTTGTGACCAAAAGAATGAGATCTCAGATACAAGCGGCTGAAATGAGTTTTCTCCGCATGGTGTCTGGACTCTCCCTTAGAGATAGGGTGAGAAGCTCAGTCATCCGGGAGGGACTCGGAGTAGAGCCGCTGCTTCTCCACATCGAGAGGAGCCAGTTGAGGTGGCTCGGGCATCTGGTTAGGATGCCTCCTGGACGCCTCCCTGGTGAGGTGTTCCGGGCATGTCCCACCGGGAGGAGGCCCAGAGGAAGACCCAGGACACGCTGGAGGGACTATGTTTCTCGGCTGGCCTGGGAACGCCTTGGGATTCCCCCAGAGGAGCTGCTCCAAGTGGCTGGGGAGAGGGAAGTCTTGACCTCCCTACTTAAGCTGCTACCCCCGCGACCCTACCCCGGATAAGCAGAAGACAATGGATGGATGGATGGATGCAGACGTCGAACTGGAGGAACAGGGAGAAGACCCTGGTACCTTTGCTCCCAGAAACTGACTTTTCCATCCCTGCTCTGTTCGACCTATGTCACAGAGCAACGGACACGCTACACATCCCATGGCCAGAGCCTCCGCCTAGTCAACATGTTACGAGGCTGGCAGGAAAATATTTTTACTCGAAGCAGCAAGCCGCCATCAGGCAAAGGATACCCGTGTTCCCTGACTTCCTCACAGAACTAACTCGCACCTGGCCTCAACCCAGAGCTCCTATGCTCTTAACACTCTCTCAGTTCCTCGACGTGGACGGGATGGATGAGGTAGGGATAGCCAATGTGCCTCAAATTGAGGACACGCTGGCATCTCACCTGGCTCCCAAGTCATCCGGGACAAAACCAACTCTTCCCAGCAAAGCTTGTGGAGCCTCGGCTTCTCTCCTCGAGAAATGCTACAGAGCTCATGGACTCGCGGCACGTGCCATGAACGTGTCCACGTTGATCCAGGCTTACCTAGCTGAGAAACTCCAACAGCTCCAGGTAACAACGGACAAGCAGGCTGTAGCCAACTTGCTGGATGAAGCCCGCAGGGCAACAGACTTCGTGCTCCGCATGATGGGGACAGCTGCTGTCGCTCAGGGCAGAGGCATGGTGGAAGTGGTTATCGCGATACGCCATCTGTGGATGACTTTAACTGATCTCCCCGAGGGACAAAAGGTGCCTTTTCACCACCACTCGATAGAGCCGACGGGATTATTTGGAAAAGCTTTGGATCGAATTTAGACCAAGCTAGACCAAAGGCGCAAACAGCCTGAAGCTCTCCGGGTGGGCATTCCCGGGAGAAGCTTCGCCCACCCCCAAGGGAGTCTGTTGTAGGCAGACCTACGCAACCTCGACACCGCTTTGCAATGCGTGCTAACTGCAGAAGCGGCCGGCCTACGAGGATGTACATCGGCAGAGACCACTGTCGGGCCAACCTCGTATCGAGCACGCATGGAGCAAAAACATGTTTGTCCCCCGCCAGGCGGTCAGACACAGGGCCTCCTCGGCGAACCGGGACGACAGACAAAAACATGCCTGATGAACCAGGTTCACGTCTTGACTTTACACGGTCACTCGCCCACGTGGTACGGGAAATGATCCGTTCATATTCAGACTTTATTTGTAATGTAACGCTTATTAAGGCTAGGTGCCTGACCAAGGCCAAATATATTAATAGGCAGTCAGAAAGGTTCAGCTGAGGAGCCTGTTGTGTGAATAAAAACACCATCAGACTAGAAGTTTAAGTTTAAGGTTTGTGTATTGTATAAACTTAAGGTATTGATAAAATAATATTTGTAATAACAATAATAAATTTCTGAATATACCGATAGACAAAAAAAAAACATACAACAAAACAGACAATGATTTCAACCAAGAGACAAAATACACACAACAAAACAGACCCTGATTACCGTACACCTATGAGTTCTTTTTTTTCCTATTTTAACACTAGGACTACCAGGATTTTTAAATTAGTACAATATTTACCAGAGGCAGCCCAATGACTCAGCCCTTGAGATACTGATCAGGCTTGTAGGCTTTTCTTCTGAATGTAAATGCCGGGGGTAGGGAAGGGTGTTCTTACAAGGAGGGAATGCATTGAGGGTGCTTGTGTGGGGGTTGATAGGTGTTAAACAGGGGGGGTGATAGGTTTGGGGTGGGCTTGTGTCCATTATTTTGAGAACATCTTATGTGGAGCCACTCATTCCATTCAACTGCATCACTTTTTACAATCCGGGAAGGCACATCACTATAGATGAGCAACTTTTTCCAACAAAGACCCATTGCTGTTTCCTGTAGTACATTGCTACAAAACCTGACAAGTTTGGCATAAAGTTCTGGGTGGCATGTGACCTGAAATCCAAGTATGTATGCAACATCATTCCTTATCTTGGCAAAGACCCCAATCATCCCACCGGGGATAAACTATCGGAAAATGTGGTGATGAAGCTCATGGAACCATTTATGGACAAAGGCCGAACTGTTACCACATACAACTATTTCACCTCATTGAAGTTAGCAAAATGGCTACTTGACCGGAAGACCACTCTCCTTGGCATAGTGAACAAGATTCGCCATGAGCTTCCAGACTCTGCCAAAAAGACAATTGACCGTGAGCAATTCAGTACAAAGGTGTTTTCAACCTCTGGTGCCACACTGACTGTTTATGTGCCCAAACGGAGAAAGACTGTCTGTATCCTGAGTAGCATGCACAGTGTGGTGGACACTGGGGACACCCGGAAAAAAAAGCCTAACACGGTCACTGACTACAACATCCAAAAATGTGGTGTTGATGTCATGGACCAGATGGTGTGAAATTACACTGCACGTTCAGGAACACGGCGTTGGCCAGTCGCTGTGTTCTACAACATGATTGACATTGCACTGCAAAATGACCGCCGAGTCAAATTGCCTGAAAAGCTAATTTAACATCTACAAGATTGCTGTGCTGGTATTTTACATGTTAGAGCAGGTCAAAGAAGCATATAACTGTTAGAACGGTGTCGGATAGTGGTTCTGAAACCCGAGTTCTGCTCCTTTAGAGTGGACGGAACCGACCTTGACGCGCTCCGAGAGAGTCCGTGTTTGTTCAGCAGCTGCAGTGCTGGGTTACTAAGCGTAGCTTAGTTGTGCCTGTTTTAAATGTGATTGCCACGTTTTAGAGTTTTGGGGAGTTAATTTGAAGCGTTTTGAGTTGTTTAAGAGTCTATAAAGTTGCGCTCTGCTGTGCTAAGCTAACGTTAAAAAGAGCTACGTGTCCAACACGTTTTGTTTATGAGCTGTGATTGGATGAACGAGGGCTGTGAACTGTCAATCACTCTCGTAGCGAACGCTGATTCGCTGATTTGGGAACGCACGCTGTTGCGGACAACCCACTTTGTCGTCATTTCCGGTACTGCACTGGTCGAAGGTAAGAAACTACATTCACCATGAATGCTTGGAATGAACTACAAACGCTGTGATTGATTGGTTGACGTCACGTATCTGTTTAGCGAGCTCCGCCTCGCCCAACGGAAGCTGGTGACGCGCTGCGTCGACCCGCCTATTTGTGTCGTCATTTCCAGGTGCACTTTGGGTGACGAGCAGTTCAGAACAGACGGAGAAGTCAGCATTTTTATGGTGAAATACCACTTCTAAAATTGTTCTGTACACAAACAATAACTCCTGTTTATTTTAAATAAAATTTTACAGAGGTACAGACAAACATTTTGCTTATTTTAAATACAGAAGAATTTAAAATAGCAAACAAAAGTGCACTTCTCACTCCAGATACATTCTCTTGGAGCAGAATTAAACAGGATCAGCTAAATTTTAGTGTTAACTGTGCATTTATTTGAGATCTTTAAATAGGTGTTTGAGTGAAAGACGAAAGAAAAATTAAGCGTGGTTTAATAGTAATTGTTTTAAAAGATAAGTCTATTAAGTTAATAAGGCCACAAAGGCTTTAACTTAGAACTTTTTTCATTGAAGGTAAAACCTAAAATAAATAAAAGGTGCTGAATGAATAAAAGGCTTGTTTATAGATTACAAGGATAAAACCAGAAAGCTGTTTTAGCGTAGTAACTCAACGCTAAGAAAACATTTATTTGCATACACTATAATAAATACCATCTTATTGATTCAAACAAAATCAAAACAGAACAATGGCAGAAAAAGAAGAAGTGGATAAGGATTCTAGTCTGAGGGATCTGGTCACAGATTTAGACCCAAAGCCGGGTCCTCCTGAATCAAATCCTGAATCGGACGAAGAGTCTGATGCAGAGTCTAACAAAGTGTCTGATGCAGAGTCTAACAAAGAGTCTGATGCAGAGTCTGACAAAGAGTCTGACAAAGAGTCAGATACAGGGCTAGTGGATCCAGATCCTAAGGGTCCGAATCAAAAGCCTGGAAAACATAAGCCAGACAGTATTGATGTGGTTTTAGGGCAGCTTGCTAAAATATTCACAGATTATGGTAAAAAGGTGCCTGAATTGACTCCACTGACATTAAACGCTGAACTGTCAACAATGGCAAAAAGTGGCTCAAAAAAGGAAGCAAAAAAGGTCAGTATGGCGCGTTTAGCAAAGCTGGCCCTGTTACTAAAGGCCAGGTTGGACCAGGAAGTCAGAGTGAATTCAGACCTAGAGCACGATCTGAAGCATGCACAAAGAACGCGCAAGGCGGATAAGTCAGCATTCAATGTTGACTTACAACTAGCTCAAAGTGAAACTGAGAAGCTGCAGGAGGAGGTTCAGTCACTAAAACAGTCTCAGACGAACGATGCTGCTCAACTGGTTCACAAACAAAAACAGGCTGAGATTGATCGTTTAACTAAAAGTTTACAGGATGCAAATGAGACCCGTGATGAACTCATGAAATGCCAAGGTCATACTTTAAAGTTATACAATGAGACCACACAGAAAAATCTCAGGATTCAGGCACGACATGATGCGGTCATTCTTGAAAAAGATGAACTCTACAGTCGGTGTTGTGAATTACAACGCGAATGTACAGACAACCGCGCAGAATTAAAAGAGTGCAGGGAGAAGCTGGCCTCAACTGAATACAAATTAACACAGGAAAAGAAAAAACGTCTGGAATTAATTAAAGGTCAGCCTCTAGACGAGCCCAGACCTCCAACACCACCGCCTAGAACATCAACTCCATCGCCTGAACCACCGCGCCGTCCCTTAGGGCCTCTAAAACCAACAATCCCACCGGAGGCGCCGGTGGGTGGATCTGATAATAACCCACAAACTCCTCTCTCAATGGCTGAACTACGGAATATGGCTAAAAGTATTCAAACCTTCACTCCAGGCCCGATGGGCTCACACGAAACCAAGATCTATCTCGATGACCTTGATTTCCAGCTTCAACGCTTCCCAGAAGCTACAGTTGATGATAAAATCTGTCTGGTAAGGTTAACCTCGGACAGGACAGTGCATGCTTTCATGAAGCGTCAACGAGACGCAGTAATGAAAGACTACAGTCTTCTCTGTGCTGCGCTGATAAAGGAGTATACTCCTTGCACGGGGCCCGATGGCATCATAGCGGCAGCCGACATCAAGCAAGGTAGGAATGAGCACCCGAGGTCATATTATGACCGAATATTCCGTGCCTATTTCGGTGACAGATGCGAGCCAGAGATGGAGGAAGAGATAGGGTTTAAATATATCTTCAGCAAAAATCTTTGCCCTGACATAAGAGAGAAAGTACATGTCAGCGCAAACTATAAACGGAGGTCCATCGAAGAAATAAGAGAGTGCGCGATAGATGTTTTTACAGGTCGCACACCAAACAAAACACCCTTTGAAGTGTGTCCTGGTGAAATGGTCAAATCCAACTCACTAGAGCTGGAAGGGACGCGGAAACCGACTCCCCATCCTACAAAGGGTGAGAAAAAACAGAATTTTCGACCTAACAGACCACGTAGTGAAGGTGCCCGCTATGACTATGAACCGCAGTGGCTCAGACAAGACCCAGAGTACCTAAAACGATTTCAAAAGGGGGGCGCACGTCCTAGAGATAAGAAAGATGGTCACAAGAGTAAACCATATCACAAAAGGGGGTCCCAACAGGAACTCCCTGGTCAAGGACAAGCCCCTCCTGCCCCTCGAACGGAACAGTCCGAGACAGGCAAAAAATCGCAAAAGTTCCAGAAAAAGGGCCATAATTCTCTGTCCCCAGAGGACATGGAGAAATTACGTCGGTTGTTAAAGGGGTTGGATGATACAAACAATGATAACAAACCTGGAGTGATGTGTAGCACTATCGTTGATAGTAAGTCGAAGCACGCAAATCACGACAGTCAACAAGACACTGATGGTCAGAATGCTGACAACAAAATGACTATGGGAACATGCACTCACGCCCTGGAAATGCATGCTTATGAGAACTTTTGCTTTAACTACAGACGCTAGCCATTCAGTTCAATGTGGTAGAGAGAACAGCTTGAGTTACGTCACGTGCTGTGACATCTAGGCTGTATTGTTTTACAAACATATTTGGAGATGACCAGTTTGCAGCTGAACAGATATCAGCTACTGAAACACCTCTAAACAAGGCCCAAGAAGTGTCTAGGCTTCGAGTTGAGTGAGCATGTATCCCATTGGGCACCTGCTGACCTTTGCTGCTGTATGCCCTAGAAATGGCCTCTGTCACCCAGTGGGAGAGGCACTGCTTAGACAGGGCCCTGCCTGCAACAGGTTTAGCAAAGCATATGAACAATTGGTTTGTTTTGCGCCAACTGCCAATTCTCTCCATGTAGACGCTCAGGGCCCTAACAGGGCAGAGCGCGTTCAGACGCCTCTGTTCTGTAGTCAGAACAGGGGGAGGAGGAAAAGTTGACAATTCAAAACCCAGACTTTTGAAATTTAAAGTTGGGACCTTTGGCACATATGCAAGTTTGGACGCAAGGTGATCTTTGACCCGTCTGGGGCAAACTGGGTGCACATTGGATGCACGGATAATGCGTGGAGGTCACCAACGCGCTTTGCTGAGTACAGAGCTAAGAGCAGTGTGGTCTTATAAGATAATAAATCTATCTTAATGCTCTGAAGGTGCTCAAATGGTGGTTCACAGAGTGCATCTAGCACGAGAGGCAGGTCCCACTGAGGGGCCAAAGTCTTACTCGGGGGCCTCTTCCTCAGCACGCCCTTCATGAAACGTATTATGAGAGGGTGGGCACCAGGTGATCTACCTCCCCACCCCTTGTGGTATGCCGAGATGGCAGACAGGAAGATTTTTATTGTGGAAAAGGAGCGGCCCTTCTCCAGCAGGTCCTACAGAAAAGTGAGAAGCTGAGCTAAGTTACAGGAATATGGAGTGATATTCCTTTCTAGACACCAGAACTCAAAAATACGTCACTTATGTGCATAGAGAGTCTGAGTGGGCCCCGCCCGTGCCCCCTGTATTGTGTTTATCACATTACTGGGCAGACCGGAAGCCATTAGCCGGTCCCTCTCAGCAGCCAGACCCAAAGCTGCCATAGGTCTGGGCGTGGATGCAAAATCTGGCTGTGGACCTGGGTCAGCAGGTCCCTGTGGTGGGGTGGGGGGGCAGCTGCCATGGTGTTCCTGCCAGGAGTGAAATCACTTCTGCAAACCAGGCTTTCTTTGGCCATTTGGACGCTACTAGTATCAGAGAGAGTGCCCCTCTTCCTACACGTTTCAGCGTTGCTTGGATCAAAGGGATGGGGGGACACATAATAACGTCTCCCCGCCGGCCACTCGTATGCCTGCATATCCACTCCCAGCGGTGCGTTCATGTCCAGTATGGAATGAAACAGGGCACAATGGGTATTACTGCTGCAAGCGTATAAGATCTACGTCTGCCCTCCCGAACTGTGCCCAGTTCTGGTCCACGATGTGTGGGTGCAGGTGCCATTCTGAGAGGAGGGAGGCTCCTCTTGAGAGGGTGTCCGCCCCGTAGTTTAGCTCCCTTGGCACGTGAGTTGCTCTCAGTGACAGGACCCATGAGCTACATCACGTGAACCGTTTTTGGGTCAGCACCAGGAGGGATGGGGACTGAGTCAGGGGGGGACCTTGTTGATGTGAGCCACCGTACACCTGTTGTCTGATTTTATCAGGACATGTTGGTGTTTGATCAAGCCTTTCCTGTAAAAGTGTTTCAGTGAGAGGAACACTGCTGAGAGCTCCAAGTAATTTAAGTAGAGCTGGAGTTCCTACTGGGACCAGACACCTTGGGCGTGCTAGCCTCTGCAAAGCCCC
>JBBPBX010048963.1:0-25548 GCA_038048925.1 Garcialebias charrua
TGAACGCTGCGTTACAAGTCGAGCAGCTGAAAGGTCGCTCCTCTGTGTGGATCACTCGGTGTTTCACCAAGTCCTGTTTCCTCAAAAATGTTTTTGTACAAACCGAGCAGCTGAAAGCTTTTCCTCCTGTGTGGATCTTTATGTGCTCCATAAGAACATATCTCCATCGGAACGTTGCATTACAGACTGTACAGCGTAAAGGTTTTTCCCCTGAGTGACAGGTCATGTGACTAGTTACGCCATCTTTCCTTCTGAACCTTTGACCACAGACCGAGCAGTGAAACGGTTTCTCTCCCGTGTGAATTCTGTTGTGTCTCAACAGTCTCCACCTGTAGTCGAACGTTCTGTCACATTCGGCGCAGCTGTAAAGCTTCTTGCCGCTCTCACAACTTGTATCAGCTCCAGGAACGCTGTTAGTGCGGAGAGAGTTTAAACGACCGCTCTCTTCCCAGTTAGCGTTACCGTCTTCCATCTCTGGAGAATCTGAAGTTTGGTCTTCAGAGCTGGATTCCAGACATCGATCTGGTGCAGACGAGCCTCTGTTCTCGAAAACGCAGCCGTGACGAAGCTTCGAGGGCTGAGCTTCCTCGTCATCGTTTCTGCTCTTGAAAGAGAACTCTCTGATATCAGCCTCCGCCAGTTCCTCTTTAATCTGCGGGGACGTCTGAACCTCCTGGTCCACACTGGGGTTCTGGTTCCGCTGCGTCGAAATAAAATCCTCTTTGGCCGCAAACAGCTGCTGGACGCCTGCAAGAAACAGAAACACTGATAAATCTTACAGGAAACTATTTTTATATCGTCTGCAGATCCTTAATGAGTGAAACCTGAACCTGACGCGCCCACTGGCTCCGACATAATTCTTGTCCGGTAAAAATAATTTATCTTCAGCGGCTAGCCTTTAAATGTTTACTTACAAATAAAACAAATGAAACTTATCCAGGAGTTGGTAATTAAACAGCAAAAGAGCGAGGGAGTTAAAAAAAAACTGGCTTCACTCTCCATCTTGCCTGTCTGGAACTTCCTCTCCTGTCACACCCCCACCCATGTCACATGACCTAAACATGTTACCAACCTCAAACCAACAAAGATATACACATAAAGCAAATAGCTTCAGTTATGCATGTAATCTTTACAAAATTTAGATTAAGCTCCTACATCATCATTAGGACTGCACAAAGTATCAACAAATTATCATCACAAAGGTCTGCAATAACTTGTAGGAAACTATATTTGAAGCACCACATGCACTGATGTTCTGCAGCAAATAATATTTGTGGTCAGTCTAATGGACTCAATGGTCTTGATGCCTACATCACAATATTAAACCATATATTATGGCAGCACGACGGCTCAGTGGTTAGCACTGTTGCCTCACAGCAAGAAGGTCCTGGGTACAATCCCAGGTTGGACCTGGGGTCTTTCTGTGTGGAGTCATGTTCTTCTTGTGCTTGCATAGGTTTTCCTCCCACAAACCAAAAACATGCATGTCAGGTTACCTTCAGGCCCAGGCCTCCCTTGCCAAAGAGATCTGTGATCTCAATGGGATTACACAGCAGCACATCACGTTTTTATAATATAGTGCAGTCCTAATGATTACTGAAACAATTACTGACAAATTCAGATTAAATTTCATGCAACATACAGTTTAAAACTACACATAACATATAATATACAGCGTTTTCTAATGCTATAAGTTTGATTTATATAAAACAGTCAAATCTGGCACCATTAAGCTGAACAACTTGACAAACTGTGTCCTAAAAAATGTGAGAAGTAGGTGCGGTAAGAGAAGAAAGGAACAAATGACGGGCCTAAAAAAAATATCCTGCACATTATCAATATTTGAAAGTGATGTTATAAAGATGAAATTTAAAAAAAACTTGTTGACATACAGTAGGACTTAAGAGATGCATCCTTCTTCACCGGTCAGTGTTCAGGAGCGTATTAACAAATGGCACAAATTTTAATGAAAAAGGTCAGCTACAAAATCTGGACTTGAATTTCGATGAGACACCTGGAGAACTTCTGCTTAGGATGACTTTAAAAGAAAGTCTGGCTCATTGGGGAGCAAAAATGTGAAGAATTGGATGAAGACTTTTGCACAATGGCTTGGGGATCAGGAACGCAACTTTTTATTTTTGTCTATGAACTTCACACATACAGTACTAATTTAGAACACTGTAAAAAAAAAGATATATAACAGTTATGGATTTCCCGTGGTTTGTTCAGTTTATCAGTCTCTAAAATTCATACCGCTACCGGTGTATGAATGTGTGTATGAATGGGTGGATGGCTGGTACTGTGAAGCGCTTTGGGGCCCCTCATAGGGGGCTGGAAAGCGCTATACTGTATAAGTAAGCTCCATTTACCATTTAAAATGCAGAAGTGATCTCTTCCAAATTCTTGTAGCTGCCTGAACTCTGTTGATTATTTGCTTTGGCTGTTGACAGCTGAGCAAATCTTTTTACTGCAGCTGTACAGCGTTTCATGAGCTGCAGTCAAATGTGTCTCCTCAGAAAAGTGCAGTGATAATGGAGCAACTAAAAAGTCTCATGTGATTACTGTATATTCCTTCTATCTGAATTAGGACTGCCGTTCAGAAAAGCTGAAATATTTTCACCTCCACTGCAGATACGACGTGTTGTGGAATGTCGGCTCACATTCAGAGCAGCGTTAAACTTCTTACCAATCTTTTATCATCGACAGAAACGTTTCCAGAGTTTATACCTGACAGACGTTCATGGCTCTCCTCCCAGGTTTCATCACCGGCATCGTTCTCTGAAGCGTCTGAAATGTTCTCTTCGAGGTTTGATTCTAAAGACCGATCTAGATCTGGTTCTGGTCGCACGGAGTCTCTACTTTCTTCTGTCTGGTTGAGGTGAAGCTCTGAGGACTGATGTTTTTCTTCATCATCGTCATGTTTTGAAGAGGCAGGACTGAATGTGAACGCTATGATATCAGCCTCCTCTTGTTCCTCTTTAATGCGTGGAAGCTTTTGGTCCTCCTGCTCTCGTCTGGGCCTCCACTTCTCAGAAGACGTATCCTTTTTGACCAATACCTTCTGCTGGACGTCTGCAGGAAAACAGAAAAACAAGCAAGGTTCAGTCTATTGTCCTATATCACCTTGAACTCAAATCACCTTGACTTATAAAGTGACAGCTTGCAACCTCTCATTAAAGCTCTTTTTTTCAGCTGCTACCTTCTTCAGGGGTCGCCACAGCGAACTAAGTCACACAAAGACTTATTAAAGCTCAATTCTTTTTTCATTCAACCTTTATTTATAAAGGCTAGTTCCTATAGAGCTCAAGGACTCATTTACAAGAGAGACCTGTTACAGACAAATGTAGATAAGTAAAAGAGAAAGCACGAGGGGGGTAAAAAAAAAAATAATTTTTATTTCACACTATGCCCTGGCTGGTACAGTGGCACAGTGTGAAAGTTGCAAAAAAAGACTTTGCACATAAACAGCGACATACTAATGACATCACAATACATTTATGAATGTGGAGGCTGATAATACATGCAAATATAAAACATAAATTACTTAATCTGGTAAAATTATGAAATTCAGTCAATTGAATACGAGTCACTTCTTTGTGAACGTTCCATGCTGCTTCATTCAGATTTGCCGGTGAAAAAAATGAGAAGCCACAGTTTGTTGTTGACTCCTGACAAAAACATTTTTATCACGAGTTATTTTTGTTTTTCCTAAAACAGGTTTGACCGCTCGTTTTACTCTTTTTCAGTCTGTGCTGTGTGTTGGTCCAAAACACCAATATAAAATGTTTATTTTTGTATACTTTAAGTGATGGGAGACTCAGTTTTAAAGTATGTCTCGTTTTATTTGTGGTGCAAACATTTCCATATGCAAATAACTATGCAAAATTTGATTTGTGACTGTTTTAGTTCTACAAATCTTTTTTCAAATCTCAGCAGAAAATGTGTTACTTTTTTTTTGTTTACGTTTGATTTATTTTACTTGAGTTACAAGTTGCATCTCTAATTGAGATCTCTATTGAGAATTAACTTTCTTGCATCTCTAATGTTATTAAAACAACAACAAAATGAAGAACATGGATACCATCAACTTCAGAGTCCATCTGCTCGCTGTGTGTTGGATCGTCTGCCTCACTTAGTTGCCTTCTCTCCAAAGCTCCTAACATCTGAACTTCTGGGGGTTTTCACACGACCACAGCAGAAACTTTACCCTGAAACTCCATCAGAAACACGGTCTGATCTTCATAACGTTTCGCTCTCGCTGCTGTTCAGCCTCGGCTGTCTGCTTATAGCTAAAATGCTAAGCTAACAGTCGTAACTTTTGTTCCTCCTGCGAGGAATTCCGCTAAAAAACAAATAAACCTTTACAAAGTAGGTGAGAACAACGTTCACTGAGAGAGATTTACTGTACACGAAAAATTGGTTAAGAAACGAGTAATTTGCAAAACCGGAAGTGACGTATTCTGATGCATGCTCAAAGAAGTGACGCAGTTTTCTGCGACTGGCATGAAATGTTGCGCATGCGTACAACCATGCAGCACTTTGCTGTTTTTTGGAGAATACTTGTTTTTTTGTAATGCTGCACTGTTAACTGATAAATAACATAAAATAGGCTTAAAAAAATTGTTAACTGAACAAAGTGCTGTCTATGTGCATTATGAGCATTCTATGTGCATTATGAGCATCATACTTTGTATTATTTACAGTATATATGTAATTAGTTTAGGCCAGGCTCAATAATGTTCAGAATCCTAGCAAATTATTTTAATAATTTTCATAAGGCCATCTTTCAGAAATAGAGACAACTTGAAATACTTTCTTGAAAAAAATGCAAACGTTCAACCTGAGGTGTGAACGGGCATGAGAAAACAGACCATTATATTTCTGAAATTCTGATAATTTCTGAACGTGTCTGATCTGATGCTTATGCTGCAACTTTGTGTCAGAGAAAAATCATACTAAAAGGTTGCCAGTAAATACGCAACTAAATTAATGAAACAACTGATCATCTTTGAATGACATGAACACAGACACTGTAAATAAAGTTTATATTTATTCAATGTGAAAATTGTGTTTGCATTTGCAACACAAATCCAAACAATTCATGACTGCACTAGCCTGGTTAAAACCAGACCCTTGTCCTTCACTTTGCTTCGGACTAGGGTCTGGCATTCCTCCCATAGAAAACGATTTCTCCTGGAGGCGTTGGCCTCTGCTGAGGAACAAGTCCATTGGATCTTAGAAAAATTTGAACAGGGAAAAGCATTCTGCTCCCTCCTCAGAGCCATATATGGCTGCTCCCCCGTGGTCTCCCCCGTGTCTGCTGAACTTGACTTCAGCTCCGCCTCCTGCAGCTTTTCTCTCGCTGCCTACATATTCTGTGTTTATATGTTAATAAAACGTTTTAAAAAAATAAAATAAAACCATGGATCGCTGGTCCAGCTCACCAGAAGACCAGAAAATCTGCAGGGACTCGGGTAGCAACGTAAAACCTGAGTAAGGGGCGGCCGTGGCGTAGTGGTAATGGCAGTCGTCCCCCGATCGGAAGGTTGGCGGTTCGAATCCCGGTTCCCCACACCATGTGTCGTTGTGTCCTTGGGCAAGACACTTAACCCAGAGTTGCTCCCGGTAGGACTGGAAAGCACCTTGCATGGTAGTCTGCCGCTACCGGTGTATGAATGTGTGTAGCATTCAATGTGTGTAGCACTTTGAGATTTTCACTAATGAAAAGTGCGTTATAAATTGAATTCATTATTATTATTATTATTAATTCTCTCGTGACAACCTGAGGCATTTCCTCGTAGCGGAGAAAGAGGAGGAGGAGGAGGGAGAAGGGAGCGATCACTTGACTTTTGGCCAAAAAAACAAAAGAAAACTCCAGATAAGGGATTAAGAAGGGGAAATTAATACATTTATATCACATATAAAACAGTCCTGCATCGCTTTGCATCGCTTTGAATGAGAACATGCGGCTGCTCGCTGGCTGCGCTGGGACAGGTGGGGGTGTGGGTTAGGGGCCAAAAACTCCGCCCCTTCTGTTCTCTGATTGGTCCGGTCAAAAATCTACTGGAGAAATCGTTGTCTATGAGAGAAATCCCAGACTGTGCAGTGAAGGGAAATGAGAATTGAGCGGAGCTGTGCAGGAAGGCGAGGGCCAGGCTATGACTGCACAAGAATTGCTCAGAATCAGAATAAGCTTTATTGTCATTACACCGAGGTGCAGCGAAAACATGTACGCACAGTCGTCCGAAAGATGGACTAAGTGTACGAAGCTGCAGCTAATTTAATCAGTGCAGCCATCTTATTCTTATCAGAATAATAATCTTGGATATGAAAAGGGGGGAAGAACCATGAGGGTAGATAGTGGTATTACAAAAAAGATCTTTCACATCTTGTCTATCAGGACACAATTTAAGACATCAAAAAACTATAACAGCAAGCACAATTAAAAACAGATTACATATGCATTTGAGGTCGAGGTGGTGAAATTTGTCCATGAGCCTTTTTCAGATCAGCCACAGTTCTGATTATGTTGTTCAGCCAGCAGTTCTGATAAACTTGCACAGCTTGGGGGTGCGCAATAGATTACGCTTGTTATCCTTGGTTACTCATGACCCAGGAGAAATTTGATAGTCAGCCCATTTCCAAGGCTGGCGTGGAGTCAGATTCAGATCAATTGATTGTTGATTTTCTTCAGGCAGACAGATTTTTTTCCCTTCAGCCTTGAGACCATCTGGACGATCTGTTACCAAAATGGCCTAATTGGGAATCCATTCCACTGATCCATGCTATGAGTCTCCCCCAAAGTCGAACCCACCATGCTGACGAGTCCCAGAAGCCGCATGTGGCCTGCGGTTTTCATAAATCGCCTCCACCTTACGGTTTAGCTCGTAAATCAGCTGATTTTGCGAGGTCACGGCATGGATCAAACCTTCACACTGGCTCGAAAGCTTTGCCATGGCCGAAACTGCTGCCACTGCCTTCTTCAATTTCCGATAGAACAGAGCCCCTCCAATACCAAAAAGCAGAGTCCCCGCTATCATAAATCCGTCTTCAACGTCCACACTCCCCACAAGTCCATGACGTATTCCGCAATGTGCGTCTGAGCTGGACACGCTGGTTCCCCCGGACCATGTAGTTATGTTGAAAAAAATCTTGTCAGTTGATCGTCCATGATACCAGATCCATAATCTTAATTTACGTTCGGGAGATGAGTACCCGAGGAGCTTCAGACACACACAGAGAGCAGAGCGGGGAGAAGGAAGAAATTGGGGGGGAGCAAAAAAAGCTGCCACCTCTCACAGAGCAAGGAAGATTACCGTAGTTGTGCGACATCTTTAAAAAAAATCCAGATTGTTTGCATTTTTATGTAGGTTTAATCACAGGGACATATTTTCCTTTAAAACTGTGGTATACTGATGTAATGACTTATCAGGTCTCTCTTGTAAATGAGTGTCGGATATGTGAAGACTTATCAAAGTGTCTGAGATGTAATATTCCACTCTCTCAGTCATTTTGCTTATTGGGCCACTTAGATGATGTCACCTTGGAGACAAAGTCAATTCACATGATTTTTACTGCCTTATGTATAGCACAAAAAAACAATACTATAACTATACCAGGTCTCTCTTGTAAATTCATTCATTCATTCATTCATTCAACTTTAATTTAGTCAGGTAAATCTTATTGAGCCATAGGCTCATTTACGAAAGTGACCTGCTAACACTAAAGAACGATGAACAGCAATGGTAGAATTTCCTTAAACAATAAACAATAAACAATAGAAAACAAAAGAGAGAAAAAAAAACAAAAGAGAGAAATACATTTTTTTTTTAACAAAGTATCAAAAAACTAGCAAAACATTATAAGGTAGACGTATAAAATCAAAGACAGGAACAAATCTGCATTGGTTTTTGCCAGGATTCCAACAGATTCTGAAAACCATTTAGAGAAGTCAAGGTCGAGAGCTTCAGATCTTTTTGTAAGATATTCCATGAAGCAGGAGCAGAGTAGGAGAAGGCCCTTTTTCCAAGTTCAGTCCTCACTGACGGAACACTGCAGGTAATCATGTCCTGAGAGCACACACTGTAGCTGCACTCATGCAAAGACATGTATGAGGGCAGCAAACCAAGAAGTGATTTGAAGATGAAAATGTACCAGTGGAAGAGTCTGCATGAGGTTAATGATGTCCAGTCAACCAGTGAATACAGGGTGCAGTGGTGGGTACGATAATCACAGCCAGTTATGAATCTTAGCGCACCATGATAGGTACATCCGCAGGGTGGGAGCTTGTAGGAAATGAGTCCTCGAGAATCAATGGGATTAACCTGTCTAAATAAAGGTTGAATGAATTCATGTGTTAGTTAGTTGTGTTCAATTGCCAGATCTTGCGATAGAAACAAGTAACCAGCTCTATGAAAACAAGCCCAGAGCAAACCCAACAACCCACCACATTGTTAAAACAGGCCATTTTAAAACAGTAAACGTACATTTATTATAGCATTACACAAAAACAACAGTAAAGTTATGATAAACACTTTGAATAACATACAGTACTGTGATGTGCTTGGGCAGGACTCATCAGTAGAGGCAAGGAAAAAGACCGAGGACAGGTGTGTTCAATCAATTGAGGAGCAGCACACTAGATAGAGGTTTCTCAAACAAACTGAGGAGGAGAGTTTTTGCATTGGTTGTGGCAGCACCCTTTTGGAGGGAGGGTGTCGTTCACAGTCATTTAGGGCTGCCGGCGACAAAGACAGACAGGTGGTTAAGTGTTCCTGCGTCAGGAGGGGAGGCTGCGTGCCTTCTTTAGACAGCTAGGGCTGGGCTTTAGTGGAGTGCAGTCACCACTTTGGACTCCTGCTTCTGTTCCTGTGAGCTGCTGTCCTGCCACCTNATCCGTTTTGGTGACCTTAGAATCGCTTCTCTGTTTTTTGCAGATGATGTGGTCCTACTGGCTTCATCAGTTCGTGATTTACAACTTTCACTGGAGCGGTTTGCAGCCGAGTGTGATGCGGCCGGGATGAGGATCAGTTCCTCCAAATCCGAGGCCATGGTCTTGAGCCGGAAAAGGGTAGCATGCCCTCTCCGGGTCGGGGAGGAGGTCCTGCCCCAAGTGGAGGAGTTTAAGTATCTCGGGATCTTGTTCACGAATGAGGGAAAACTGGAGCGTGAGATCGATAGGCGGATAGGTGCAGCGTCCGCAGTGAAGCGGGCGCTGTACCGGTCTGTCGTGGTGAAGAGAGAGCTGAGTCAAAAGGCAAAGCTCTCAATTTACCGATCGATCTACGTTCCCACCCTCATCTATGGTCATGAGCTTTGGGTTATGACCGAAAGAACAAGATCTCGGATACAAGCGGCTGAAATGAGTTTTCTCCGCAGGGTGGCTGGACTCTCCCTTAGAGATAGGGTGAGAAGCTCAGTCATCCGGGAGGGACTCGGAGTAGAGCCGCTGCTTCTCCACATCGAGAGGAGCCAGTTGAGGTGGCTCGGGCATCTGGTTAGGATGCCTCCTGGACGCCTCCCTGGTGAGGTGTTCCGGGCATGTCCCACCGGGAGGAGACCCAGAGGAAGACCCAGGACGCGCTGGAGGGACTATGTTTCTCGGCTGGCCTGGGAACGCCTTGGGATTCCCCCGGAGGAGCTGCTCCAAGTGGCTGGGGAGAGGGAAGTCTGGGCCTCCCTACTTAGGCTGCTACCCCCGCGACCCGACCCCGGATAAGCGGAAGAAGATGGATGGATGGATGGATGGATGGACATTCAGCTCACGCTGAAAGGCGGAAATGCTCTGTAGGCTATGGGTGCGCGCTTCGTGTTATTTACGTCCTAACATAAGCTGAATTGTAATCAGTCATTAACAAAAATTTAACTCAGAAACACTAATTCAGCTAACAATTATTTTAGGGGTTTCTATAGTTAAATATTAATGAAATCAGCTCGCGCTGAGGTGTTGTTAGAATGAGTCCCGCCCCTGCTGCAAACAACAAATCAAATGTGAGCAGTACATGACGTCAAACTGGGTCCGTGGGGCCCGGTCCGATCAGAACCACGGTGGAGATGGTTCCAAAATGAGGGCGGATCCCGGGCGGAAAAGGAGAATGCGAACATGCTGACCCCGGGTTAGAAGGCGGGGCTGGGCGGCCCGGGCCATATAGGGCCGTGCAATGCGAAAACGGCTAGAGTGAGCTGGAGGAGGATGACTCGCTGTGGAGACCCCTGAAAAGGGAAAAGCCAAATTAAGAAGTTTAATAGGTTGTGTAATGTAAAATGTACTCTTACATACTGAATGTCACTGTGAGTTCTTGCCCTGTGTCTCTGCAGCATGAAAACATGCACTGCAGTATGTATCTGAAGTTATTAGTACTGGTAGATTCCATTTCCTGCATTCTGGTGTATTTTAACGGGTTGTTTAACATCTATTTTTAGTTTTTTACCTATACAAGTAACACTTGACTCACTAACTATTTTAGAGTTAATGGCACAACAAGAAGTAGTCTGACCAATAGCTATCTTTGTGTGAATACAGCACACTCTGCTTGTCTTAAGGCCCCAGTATAGCTCTGCGTTCGGCCGAACGCCGCTCGACGCCGTTCGAACGCAGCGGCACAAGCCTTTGAACGCGGGCGTTAACGCGCCAAGCTCAAATTTTACGACCGCGAGCGCAAGCACGTTGTCTCACAATAAACTGCCCGGCGCCGGACTGTTTTGTATGTGACACAAATATTAAATTCCTCTTCTTCATCCCTGATCTGGACTTTTCTTTTGTTTTTTTTTGCCAAAAGTCAAGTGATCGCTTCCTCCTCCGTTGACTCCATGACTGAAATGATGAGGAAATGAATGAATTTGTCACGAGCGAATTAAACTCATGTCCAACGTGGCTGCAGGAGGTTCTGCAGATTTCCTGGTGTTCTGGTGTGCTGGACCAGCGCTCCTGTTTTTATTTTATTTTTTAGAACTTTTTTTAACATATAAACACAGAACACCACTGCAGTTGCCGGCTTGTGCCTTTTTGTTCCCCACCCGACCTGTCAATCGATTCAGTAGGTGTGTCAGCAAATGACCAATCAGCGACCTCAATTTGTCCCGTAGGTAAACGCTCTGCCCTGCATCTGCTCAAATGACGTCAAGTATTTGGAGCGAAAACGCTGGAGCCTCACGCTGAGCTATACTGTGAACTGCCTGCACACAGCACGCGCGCGTCGAGCGGCGTTCGGGCGAACGCAGAGCTATACTGCGGCCTTTACGCGTCACAGTCTAACAAAACACTGTGGACAACTGAGAATCTTCACCAGCAACAAAACACTGTGAAGCACAAGTTGTTTTATTGGAAAAAAGTCACTAGCCACTATGAAACAATAATAACAATAATCACTCAGCATAGCATAAAGCATCATGATCATCATCCACTGTGTTTATTAGTAGCTTAAAATACCTAATTACAACTTCAGTAGTGGGCTAGGTCTACTGTATACTTACCCATTTGTAGGGTCAAGAGACAAACATGTAGCATTAACACAGTATGAACAACATTCTGGTATTTTTTCTATAAAAACATGATCAAATATTTTACGTCAAGGCAACACAGTTGATTGTGAATTTTACCCTCAATTCACAAAAGTTAAGGTGCTAAGGTCAAGCGTAGCATATGGCATACTCCCATTTTCCACACCCTACCCAACACGTCCAACCCATGTGCAGCTCAAGTTTTCTTAATTTATCAACAAAAAATGAAATTATATCAACCAAGTTTTATTTGCTGTAAGGTGAAAGTGAGCAACCTTTGAAAACATCCATCAGGAGTGTAATGGTCAATGAATATTATCACATTGAATGTTGTCTTCAAAAATGTTAATTTAAATAATTAATTTGTGTTTATTGTATCCATGTCTCGAAAGTTGTTTAAAGGGCTGCTCTCTTTTGTGGGGTGGTCATAGTGGCAGTGGAACTGTCATGAAGAATGTGGCAATCGGTCTTTTGCACGTGACGTCACGGCTCATATCTTTTTGCACTTACGGTCGCCATTTTCTGGGGATACCCGTTCATTTAAACAAAGGAAGTCCATGTTAAACACAGTGCGATACAGAACAATAACATCAGCAAAATGCAAACTAAATATAAAAATGAGCAGAAGCCTTATAGAGAGAAACTCAACCTTGAAGCCAGAGAACGTTACATGGTGAAGTTAGCTTCAATTAACAACATTGATCCTTACGAGGTAGCAGCTAAGGCATGGACTTCCTCTGTTTAACTGAACGGGTATCCCCGGAAAATGGCGACCGGGAGTGCAAAATGTCACGTGTCTGCAAAAGACCGATTACTGGTAGTTTTATGTAACCTGGGCTCAAACCTGCAGCCTCAGGATTACAAGACTAACTCTGAGTTACAGCAACCTTATACAGTATGCCTCAAAAATGATAGATTTTTGTCTTCTTCTATAAATGTAAAAATATTACGGTAATACATATCTAGTTACATGGTCCTATCTGTCAGGTTAACTATTGACGCTAACACATGATGACAAACTCTTACAGTGTTTATGTAAAGTGGGGGGCAGTGGGACTATTGTATCTGGCCAACAGGTTAGGCATGTCCACATATTTCTACCAGCCTTCCTGGCTTTACAGCTCCACCTGTTTTTCTTCAAATCCTCTTGAACCCAGCAGCACAGTTTAAGACATGATGAGCCATCTCTGTGTTGTTGTTGAATGTGAAAAGCTTCTTACATGTTTTAGTGTGGCTGTGGTCATTAGCATTCACAAAGGGGGTAGGGCCACTGGGGAAGCGTGTGTGGGCGTGTGAATAGTGGTATTGAGTACGTAGGGTGGAGCTATAATAGAGAGGGTGGACTAGAAAGCTGGTTGGGTGACTGTGACCAGGACAGGCTTGTCCAGTGTATTCTGAGGCTATGGTTTGGTAAAGAGCTGGCTGCTGGGTGTGGAAAGAGCCATGTTGGGCTGTAGAGTCTAAGGTGTGGCTCTTTAGTGAAACGCTGGACGCTTCTCACCATGATCCCCTAGCCAAAGCATTGGAGGGGATGAAGGAAGGGGACCCACTGGATGGTAGGACGTCAGCAACTCTTAATTTATTTTGTATTTTAATTCATATAACACCAGGATTTGGGCTTGATTGTGAAAAAATGTTTTCCACATTTGAAGTGCAACATACTGCAAAATGACATTTGATCAGGAGTTCAGTTTGCTTAAAAAAGCTTCTTTTTACTCATTTTTTAAGAGCAAAATATTTAATTCATTAAACTTTTATTTCTACGTTAGTCTCACTGAGCCTCGAGGACTCATTTAAAAGAAGGACCCGTTTTTTAACAACAAACACAGATGAGGTACAGACAACAATAGACAATCGTATAAAATGAAAAGTAAATTATATAAAAACAAAGCAAAAACAGCTACATTATGAAGCAATGTAAAATGCTCAAAACAGGAACATGTCTGTTGTATCTCACTACATAAACACTAAGAGTTTGTCTGAAAAAGCTAAGTCTGGTCCTCTGGACATTCAAAAAAACAAAACAAAAAAACATTTTTTTTGTAGAAACGTTTCGTCTTGCGTCCGAAAGACTTCATCAGTCTAAGGTGCTGTATTCAGCTCAGTCTTATAAATAGCACCCTCTCACAGTGGATCAACCAGTTGGCTGATGACAGCCGAAACCAGCTGCTCACATGATCAAGGAGGACCATCAGCCTAACGATGGATTGTTAGCACCCTGATGGTTGTTTGCTATTCACAGAGGGCTGAGTGATACTAGCAATAACATCATTGTAAGAGGGGGACACTAAGAGTTTGTCATCATGTCACATTGTCAGCAGTATTTCAGTACTGTTTTTGTTAACTTACTCAAAGCACTATTCAAAAATACACAAGATCATAGTTATAGTAGAATATAACAACAAATTACCCAAAAAAGTTCAATCAATCTATAGACTTTTTTCACATACTGTGACCAAACCAGGTGTCAACCATACTGGAGAGAGAACTCAAACTACCGTATTTTCCGCTCTATAAGTCTCACCTCTGTTTAAGTCGCTTTGTCCAATTATTGGCAATAAATTGGAAAAATCCATAAACGTGTCGCACCTCTATTTAAGTCGCATCTATTATGCGTCACTGCTGACACGTCGCGTATGTTACGCGTCACCGCTGACAACCCGAAATGTGGACCGGTGGTTAGCTCTGATGCAAATGACTGCCACACGGAAGGACTTTAACAAGATTAACACGGTAAAAACAATTATTTGTTTGCTGAAAATTATAGCAAAGATGTGTCTTAGCTGAACTTTTCCTTAATAGAGGAACGTAATTGTCAAATCCGCTGGATTTAAAAAGTAGTTTTGCTACGAGCACCCGCACGGGTGGGACCGCAGCATTTTCTTTAAAATTTAGCAAGATAATCACTTAAAAAATTATATTTGTTAGCTGACATTATAGCAAAAGTGTTTCTGAGCTTAACCGTACCTTAATAAATTCACGTAATGGTCAAATCTGCTGGATTTAAATTGTTTCGCTTTGACGTCTTCCAAACCGTCGCGTGCGCTGCGAAAATAAATTATAAATTAATAAATTTTAGCTCAAATGTCTCATACAGGTAACAGTTTGTAAATGTCCATCTAGTGATTACTTTCTGTACGTTTGATCAAAATCTGTCCTGTAGTTTATGAGTTATTTAGATAAATAGTACCCGTTTATGGTAAATACGGAGCTATAAGCTAACACATCTACGAAGCTAAAACATCGAATTTTAGCTCAAATGTCTCATAAAGCTAACAGTTTGTAAATGTCCATGTAGTGATTACTTTCTGTAAGTTTGATCAAAATCTGTCCTGTAGTTCATGAGTTATTTAGATAAATAGTACCCGTTGCTAACAAACACTGAGCTAACAGTAGTTCATACCTCCAGAGCAGGAGGCCGGGCTGCGACAGAGTCAGTCCGACCAGAGGAGGTTGCCGTCGGACACATGAGGTGGGAACGGTCGTGTACCCTAGCGGCCGAAAGTGGCACTGCACCATTTTTGCCAAAATGAAAAACAGTCATATCTGAGCCAAAAATTGGTCTAAAAATATGGTAAAGAATCCATAAACATGTAGCACTGCTCAATAAGTCGCAGGGCATGCAAATTAGGCAAAAAGGTGCGACTTATAGAGCAGAAAATACGGTAACAAGTGTTAAAGTTGCTCATTGAAGCCTCTTTCATCCTAATTGCTCTAATTTATGTACCGGTAGTTTAGTTCATAAACTACTGCCGAGGTTGCTTAATGTAATTTGATGGTACAGGGGCCCTAAGGTGTAAATGAACAACATTAAAAAAAAAAAAAAAACAGAATCACATTAGAAAAAACAGAATTACATTAAGCAAAATCCACTCATTTACAAGAGAGACCAGCATTTTTATTTATTTTTTAACAAAGAGTGATGACAACAGTCGACAACAACAATAGACGATCACAAAAGATGCGGACAAATTAAAAAAAATTAACAAGTTTGATTTGATTTGATGTTTATTCATTCATTTTAAAAGAACAATACAAGACAGTTACATCAGATACAAGAATACAAGTAGGATAAAATGGAGCAGAAAGAAGATGAAATCTTATTATATCTGCCCCTTATTTCACAGTTTGTTCAACCAATGATAACCTTCAAACTACATCACAGAATGAATAATTCTACTTAATTTTTCTAACTGTAATACACAAACTACATCACAAAATGAATAATTCTACTTAATTTTACTAACTGTAATACACAAACTAGATCACAAAATGAATAATTCTACTTAATTTTTCTAACTGTAATACACAAACTACATCACAAAATGAATAATTCTACTTAATTTTTCTAACTGTAATACACAAACTACATCACAAAATGAATAATTCTACTTAATTTTCTAACTGTAATACACAAACTACATCACAAAATGAATAATTCTACTTAATTTTTCTAACTGTAATACACAAACTACATCACAAAATGAATAATTCTACTTAATTTTTCTAACTGTAATACACAAACTACATCACAAAATGAATAATTCTACTTAATTTTTCTAACTGTAATACACAAACTACATCACAAAATGAATAATTCTACTTAATTTTTCTAACTGTAATACACAAACACACTAAGCTACATCATATATAGTTTTTGAGCAAGTCCTTTTTGACCTTTTTCTTAAATGTATACATTGATTTTGCATTTTTAACATCACTCTCCAGAGCATTCCACAATCGAACTCCCTGAATTGAGGTAGACCGTCCCTTTAAGCTGGTTCTGAATTGTGGTTTGATGAATATCTCTGTCCCTTTGAGATTGTAATAACTTTGTCTTTTTATAAAATTTCTTTGGATATTTAAAGGTAATGTGTTATTATGAGCCCTATACATAACTGATAAAATACTATATTCTACCAATTCCTGGAATTTCAATAAGTTTAGCTGAAGAAACAAGGTGTTTGATGGGTGACTGAAATGTTTTCTGGTGATTACTCTTACAGCTCTCTTTTGTAAAATAAAAACAGGCTTTGTAATTGTTTTGCACGCTTTTCCCCAAACCTCAATACAATAGATTAAATGTGGAACAATGATTGTGTTATACAACATATACAGAGCTTTATCAATTAAAAAATCCCTGACTTTATACAGTACTGCAATTGATCTAGCTATTTTTGTTTTAATGGAATTTACATGATGTTTCCATGTCAGTTTGTCATCAATGATAACACCCAGAAACTTCACTTCACTCACTTTACAGATCACAACATCTTCAATTTCAAATGGATCGTCATCAACAATTCTCTTTTTGTTACTGAATATCATGTAATTAGTTTTATCTAAATTCAAAGATAATTTGTTTAATTTAAACCAAGTTTGTATTTTTATAAATTCTGTTTTCATCATATCCAAAATCTGTTTTATGTCTTTACCCGAACAGAAAAATGTGGTGTCATCGGCAAAAAGAACACATTTAAGAAGTCCTGACACATTTACCAAGTCATTCACATATAAAATAAATAACTTTGGTCCAAGCACAGAGCCCTGAGGAACTCCACAAGTGATATCACGGAGGTCAGATCTAACATCATTTATTTGCACAAACTGTTTCCTATCTTTCAAATAGCTAGATACCCACTGTAATGCTGGTCCTCTAATACCATATTTATTTAGTTTTTCAAGGAGAATGGTGTGGTCAATGGTATCAAATGCTTTTTTTAGATCAACAAAAACACTAACACAGTACTGTTTATGATCGACAGCATTAGTTATTTGTTCCATTAAATCCATGAGAGCCATTGATGTAGAGTTTTTTCCTCTAAACCCATACTGACTGCTACTTAAAATATTTTGTTTATCAATAAATTGATCCAATCTGGTCACAAATAGTTTTTCTAGAATTTTTGAGAACTGTGGTAATAAGGATATTGGCCTATAATTATTGAATACACATTTATCACCATTTTTAAAAAGAGGAATTACCTTTGCTACTTTCATGTTATCTGGAAATATTCCTGTTGAAAAAGATAAATTGCATATATATGTAAACGGTTCAATAACATAACTCATTATTTCTTTTACGAACATCATATCCATGTCCACCCAGTCTTTTGATCTCTTGTCTGAGAGATTTTTTACCATTTTCATAATTTCCTCTTTGTTAGTTCCATTAAGAAAAATACTGTTGGTGCAACTTTTAATTGAATGACACACCTTATTATCTACTTTTGGTATTTTAGCTGCAAGGCTTGATCCAATATTTACAAAATATTGATTAAATTCATTTACGATATCATTCTCATCATGTATTTCTTTGTCATCTTTCACAAAATATTTTGCAATGTTCGTTTTCGCTTTATGACTTTTTAGAACATCATTTATTACTCGCCATGTTGTTTTAGTGTCACCATTGCTCTTGTTTAATAAATCACTATAGTATTCTTTCTTGCATTTTCTTATAATCATTACCAATTTATTTTTATATTTTTTATATTTTTCTTCAGCTTGTTGTGTTCTCGTTTTTAAGAAACATGAATACAAGTAATTTTTTTTTTACAAGCATTTCTCAACCCTTTAGTCATCCAAGGTTGGTCAACAATATTTCTTTTTCTACGATTTCTTTGCACACAATTCTTTTCATACAGAGCTTCTAAAATGTTCATAAATTCATCATATGATCTGTTAACATCATCAATATACACGTCCTTCCAGTTTTGCTTCTGTAAATCATCTTTTAATTGATCCATAGCTTTTTTTGATGTTTATTATTTTTTTCTTAATTGTAACTTCTTTTGTAATGTTTTGATCATTTCTGTAGATAGTGAAAACTGGTAAATGATCACTTAAATCAGTTGTTAAGATACCACCTGTCACATCCCCATTTGTTATATTTGTGAAAATGTTGTCAATTATCGTAGCACTATGAGTTAAAATAAAATGGCAACCAAAAGGACAATCAAAAGGAAAAGTAACAAAAAAACAGCTAGATTGTAAGGCGCCGGCGGTGTAGAATACTAAAAACAGGAACATGATATCATATCAATATTTATCTATCTATTATCAGTGTTTACCTTTTCACATCTCAACTGTTACAACTCTAATACTACCTTGTAGACAGAGCCTGACTGATAAGAAATTTTTGGCTATCGTCGATACAATATTGGTAGGGGTAAGCAACTGTGGGTAACTGATATAATGACAGAAAGTTTTGAACTGAAATCAGAGCTTTAAACGACATCTTTTTCTCTTTTGATTACTGTATTCTTTATTTTACTTTTAGTAATAAGAGAAATAGACATGGGATTGTCCTGCCAGTAAATTAAATCTTGGTTTGAATGGAGTCAGAGCAATTCTCATGTAGGAAGCTGAGCATCATCAGTAACATCTGTAGACTCATCAATGACTCTGAACAGCTGCATCCAGCTGTGCCAGCACATCATCTGCTAATATTTCTGATTTTCTGCTTGCTGTTGAAGCTGACATCAGGATTTTTTTTCCCCACACATTTTGTGTTTTTGTTTTCCATCAAATGTTTCAGCAACAGCATTTTTAAGTACTTCTTCAGGACTGTCCCGTCACTAAATGTTTTTTATGTTGCCCCAAAAAATCCACGATATCTTGAGTGAAAATTCAGCACGCTGCTGGGCTGTAAAAGTATTTGTAATGTGAGGTGGATCTGCCATACTGGTCACGTTGCCACTTTTAATTAATGCAACTGTTTTGGCGTAGAAGAGGCAAACAGGTTTTGAACTTCCTGTTAGAAGAATGGACATACATTTCTCTGTCCATTCATCTTTAAAATAGTTTTCAACATCAACTTTTCTTGTTTTGGAGTAGGGCTGGACGATATGGCCACAACTTTTATCACAATATATTTCTTAATTTCGGTCGATAGCGATATAATTTGATATCGATTTAATAAAAGCCTCCAAAAAAACTGCAAACTATACAAATAAATTAATGTTCACCTGTTAGCCTTCAAAAAAATTGAAATCCCCATCAAATAAATATAAAATTATCAACTTTGTCAATATTAATAATAAAACTTTGTTCAGTCACATTCTGACGGTCATGGACACTTATTTTGAAGCGAAAACTTAACGTACGTTGGAGACTAGCTTAGCTTAGCCTGCTAACGCGTTCTGGACTTGAGCTCTGTGTAACATCTACGTCACCACACACTTACGTAGTTGTGTCGCAGCTTTTTCTGTTAGGGTTGCCGCTTGAACCAGAACAGAAAAAGAAAAGCGTCAGTGAAACGCTGTAAAATCACATTGAAAATATGCTTAAAACTCATATAATCGTTATTGAATAAAAGTATATTGCGAGATATATCGATATCAAATTATTGTCCGGCACTATTTTGGAGTACGACATGCTCTCTCTTCCTTTCTGCTCCTTCTCATCTCTTCTCTGGTGAGAACTAGCTACACCGGCCGTGCAGGGAAAACAAAAGATTTGATTGGCTTTTTAACTGTTGCTATTACCATAACACCTGAAGGAGAGTGAACCTCCAAAACACACCTCCTGCAGCTCCGCTTGGCTCTGTACCTAAGCTGTCTGTCGCTGGAAAAATGTTCCATGAAAATTGTCTGTTTTCATGAATTCAAATTGGACATAGGTCCGGACAGAACCATCACTGGGTCCGGATCCGGACCCAGGTCCACCTATTAGTGACCTAGCTTTTGACAACTACCGGTAGGCATGTACTGTATGTTGTTTCCACTGACCCCCCCGCCAAACGTTGACCATTAAAGTTCTTAAGGGAAAGTTCATCTGAGACACACCTTTGTTATAATATACCGGTAACTGTTTTTAAGTGTTTTAAGCGAGTCCTCCCGTGCACGCTCGCTTCGCTCAGCTGGTGCAGGCGGAGAAACGCAGAGGAGCTTGCGGCTCCAGCATTCTTCCATCGCCTGTGCCAGGAGGAAGGCCCCGGGAAGCAGTGAGGTTTGGGGGGCGGGGATGCTGTAGAGGTAGAGCCCGCAGTGCGAGCCGTGTCCCACCTTCGTCCCGGAGAGGAACACCTTTTATCATTCAACCTTTATTTATACATGTTAATCCCATTGAGCCTCGGGGACTGATTTACTAGGGAGACCTGAACACCTGGGGCAAAGTTCAGGGTCAAAAGTGTTTTGACCATTAAAGTGATTTTATTAAGGAAAAGTTAAACTGAGACACACCTTTGCTACAATGTCGAGCAAACATATAATTGTTTTTAAGTGTTAATTGTTAAATTTTGACAAACTGCAACAGCGAGTCCTCCTGTGCACGCTTCCGCAGCTGCCAATTGGTTTTTGGCACGACACGGGCCCACGTTTCCCAGGGTTCAGTGGTGATGCATAACAAACACGACATACTCTGAAGCGACATATACAGTATTTTCTGGACTATAGGTCACACCTTTATATAAGTCGCTTTGTCCAATTATTGTCAATAAATTGGAAAAATCCATAAACAGGTCGCACCTTTATATAAGTCGCATCTATTATGTGTCACCGCTACGTGACGCGTCAGCGCGTCATTTGCCCTGCTGAAAATGACGACCACAGAAGCACGGAAGGACTTTTCACAAGATTAACACAGTAAAAACAATTATTTGTCTGCTTAAAAGTATAGCAAACATGTGTCTTAGCTTAACCGTTCCTTAATAAATTCACGTAATGGTCAAATCTGCTGGATTTAAATTTTTTCGCTTTGAAAAAGTACAAGGAAAAACAACGAAGCTAACCGCGACACATTTACATCTATAAAACATCAAATTTTATCTCAAATAACTCCAACAGCTAACAGTTTGTAAATGTACATCTAGTGATTACTTTCTGTAAGTTTGAAAAAAAATCTGCTGTGTGGTTTATGAGCTATTTGCTCAAACGTACAAGGAAAAATCAACTAAGCTAACCGCGACACATTTACGTCTATAAAACATTGAATTTTATCTCAAACATCTCATAAAGCTAATCAGTTGTAAATATCCATCTAGTGATTACGTTCTGTAAGTTTGATCAAAATCTGTCCTGTGGTTCTTGACCTATTTTGCTAACAAACACTGAGCTAACAGCGAAGTAGCTAGTTCATACCTCCAGAGCAGGAGGCCGGGCTGTGACAGAGTGAATCCGACCAGAGGAGGCTCTCGTTGGACACATGAGGTGGGAACGGTTGGTGTACCCTAGCGGCCGAAAGTGGTGCTGCACCATTTTTGCCAAAAATGGAAAAACGGTCATATGTGAGCCAAAAATTGGTCTAAAAATATGGGGGGGAAAATCCATAAACAAGTCTCACCTCTCTATAAGTCGCAGGGCATGGAAATTAGGCAAAAAGGTGCGACTTATAGTCCGGAAAATTCGGTATATGTTTTTTCTCTTCACAATGCTTTTTTTGACGTGACTTATACTTCAGAGTGACTTATACACCGGAGAATACGATATGTTGGATTGACTTTTGTGTCATGGTGCACTGCATTCTGGGTATGAGCACCAGCCTTGGTTGCTACACTGTATATTTGTTTTGGTAAACTAGAAATAGTGATTATAAAGGACTTTTATTTTATATGTGGAGAGAAAATGTCAGAGGCACAGAAAACAGTTGTGATGAGTTGATAAAAGCAGGTAAGAAAATAGATGAATAAGCGTTTGGATAAATGGCTCGTAACAAACAAACATTTCTAAAGGCCTAAAATAGAGCAACTTTTTGCAACAGCTAAATTTTGTTCCAGCTAAGTACTTACCTGTAAGTAGAACCTCTCCGCATGTACAAACAGTCAAAATACAACCGTGTATTTTACATGTCAAGATCCATGTAAAATAGCAACAGGTCTTTTACTTAGGACATTTCTGATGTCTTTCTGGCTTAGGATTTTGTAATTTCACACCTGTGTATGTTCCAGAGCAGCAAACTGACAAAATTCTTGTTTTATTGAGTTACTCATCTGGTTTATGTTTCCTCTTACTTATTTTAAAGCATTTTACAAACAGTGCATTTGGCTCTTGCCAAGTCTTCTTTACTCAGTAAAAAAAAATGACTAGAAAAAAAATCAGATTTTTGAACGCTGGATCAAGCCATCACCAGCAAAGTTGAAAACTGTCCAGTTCTGGTCATCCCAATACTTTGATCATTCCATAGGGTTTTCTGTTCCTCCTGTACTGTATTTTCCAGTCTATAAGTCGCAGTTTTTTTGCCTAATTTGCATGCCCTGCGACTAATAGAGAGGTGAGACGTGTTTATGGATTTTTCCCCATATTTTTAGACCAATTTTTGGCTCAGATATAACCGTTTTTCATTTTGGCAAACAATGGTGCAGTACCACTTTTTTCCGCTAGTGTACACTGACCGTTCACACCTCATGTGTCCGACGGCAGCCTCCTCTGGTCGGACTGACTCTGTCGCAGCCCGGCCTCCTGCTCTGGAGGTAACTACTGTTAGCTCAGTGATTGTTAGCAAAATAAGTCAAGAACCACAGGACAGATTTTTATCAAACTTACAGAAAGTAATCACTGTAAGGACATTTACAACTGACTAGCTTTATGAGATTTTTGAGCTAAAATTCGATTTATTTATAATTTATTTTTGCAGCACACGCGACGGTTTGGAAGAAGTCAAAGCAAAACAATTTAAATCCAGCTGATTTTACCATTTTGTGAATTTATTAAGGAACGGTTAAGCTCAGGAACCCTCGTGCTATAATGTCAGCTAAGAAATATATTTTTTAAGTGTTTATTTAGCTAAATTTTAAAGAAATAAAGCTGTCCCACCCACACGCTTGCACATGGCGAAATACTTTTTTTAATCCAGCTGATTTGACAATTTCGTTCATTTATTAAGGAAAAGTTCAGCTAAGACACATCTTTGCTATAATTTTCAGCAAACAAATAATTGTTTTTACCGTGTTAATCTTGTAAAGTCCTTCCGTGCGCGTTCGCTCCTGTGGCCGCCATTTTCAGCAGGGCAAATGACGCACTGACGCGTCACGGTGACGAATAATAGATGAGACTTAAATAGAGGTGCAACACGTTTATGGATTTTTCCAATTTATTGCCAATAATTGGACAAAGCGACTTATAGAGAGGTGAGACTTATCAGTCAGAAAATACGGTAATCTAATCAGGAAGACGTTACTGTACATGTCAATCTATGTGATTACTGGTAGATAATGTGTTACTTTTAGCATTATGGAGTGTTTGAAGAAATAGGTATAAAAGTAGCAGATCCTTCACTAGGACACTGTTTGTTGTCTCCTGTCGTGGAGCGAAGAGGGGGAATTGGAAATGCACTCCGTCTGTCCATGCTTATTGTTACCATGAGTTGTTGGGAAAAAAGTGATGCACTGACTTGCATTTTAGAGTGTGGCTAAAAATAGGTAACTAGAAAGTTTCAATTTAAAAATTTGGTTGCCACATCAAAATTCAATATGGCTGCCATCATTTATGTACCGGGTATATGTGTTGAACTTATAAGCTTAGCTGATAGCTCAAAAAATATGCAACGTGCCAATGCCAACTTCTTTGTTGTTGTGAGGCTTCATCTAGCAGTAAGGAAGGTCTTTATAAAAATGTGTCTTAAAGACCGTGTAAAGTGAATTTCAACATTTTCTTAAATAAACATTATAAATGTGATAATTGTAATCTTGTAAATGAGTAAAAAGTCTCAAAATTGTAGCTCAATTAATTTTGGAGTTATAGAGCAAACTGTGTATAAACATATTTCTGGTTCAGGATTTTTTAGGCGTGTTTTAAACGTGACCGCGTTTCGTCACGCGGTCCTCATTAGTATAGCCCCACCCCCTGCAGCTCCGGCCGTATAAATTCGCCTCGGTGGAGCCGTTCACTCGCGAATCGCAGACAGCATCAGATAGCAATAGCATAGATATTTTGTTCATTGTTAGCTAGCTAATCAATTATGCCTCGTTCGTGCATCTTCCCTGGATGTCGCAATGGTCAGGGCACCCGTACAAATCATAACATGTTTTTATACTGCGTCGTTTTATGCTGAGTATCTGTAATGCCTGGTTGGGACAATGGTTAGAGCGCTTGCCTTCCGTCCCAAAGCCCACGGGTTCAAATCCCGCATGGTGCAACTCTTTTTTTTTTTTTTTTTTTAATTCATTCCAGATTAAAAACACACAAGAAAACTATTTACAAAAACAGCGTAACTCTTGGAAAAAGTAGCTGCTGTTACAGACAGAACTCGGATAAAAACAGAGCAGGTTTACTGGCTCTGCTGTCTGCCTCAGTGCCTCTCCACTGTGGGACACGAGCAGGACCAGCGCAGCTGCCTGAAACCACGCCCACGCACTGACACGCCCCTAGCGTTCCAGACCAAGAGAAAATAAGGTTTTTTCATGATTTTTGAGACTTAATTTTATAAGGTAAACAATGTTTTTAATCAGTCAGATTTAAATGGGTGATTAATAACACATATTTATGCCATGTGACAAACTAAAAACACACATTTAATTTCACTTTACACGGTCTTTAATATTTGTTACCTTGTTACCATTTTTCAAACTTGTTCTACATCATGAGGACCAGCTGCTCCTTTTGGGGCCCAAAGCCCGGCCCCCATAAGAATGAGTTTCATCGGTGAGGCAGAGGTTAGGTTGAAAACAAAAGTGTGAATTGAGGATGGGTTAGGTTTAGTGTTAGGTACCGGTATGTACTGTACTGGGGGAGTATGTACTACGGAGTGGAGGCACTGGCACAGAGGTAGAGAAGGTGGGCCTGTGATCGAAAGATTGCCGGTTCAATATCAAAATGTGGGTGGGAAAGATGAAGCACCCACCTGCCTCCACCCTCATTTACCCCACTCTGGGCCCTTGAGCAAGGTCCTTAACCCCCACCATCTGCTCCTCCAGATGCCCTAGAGAGCAGCTCTCTGCTCCACACAGATGGCTGCTGTAGCTCGGTGGTCTGTGGTTGAGTCAGGAAGGGCATCCGGAATAAAAACAATTGCCAAGTTTTCATTTGAGTTAGTTCGCTGTGGCGACCCCTGAGGAAGGGAGCAGCTAAAAGAAGAAACATTATACTGTATACGGTATGTACTGGTAAGGAT
>JBBPBX010048964.1:0-25548 GCA_038048925.1 Garcialebias charrua
TGCATTATTCACCTGGATTATTGATCATAAATCAGGATGTTATTCTTTGTTTTTCACTTGGATTATTGATCATAAATCAGGATGATATACTTTGTTATTCACCTGGATTATTGATCATAAATCAGGATGTTATTCTGCATTATTCAACTGGATTATTGATCATAAATCAGGATGTTATTCTGTGTTATTCACATGGATTATTGATCATAAATCAGGATGTATTCTGCATTATTCACCTGGATTATTGATCATAGATCAGGATGATATACTTTGTTATTCACTTGGATTATTGATCATAAATCAGGATGATATACTTTGTTATTCACCTGGATTATTGATCATAAATCAGGAAGTTATTCTGCATTATTCAACTGGATTATTGATCATAAATCAGGATGTTATTCTGCATTATTCACCTGCATTATTGATAATAGATCAGGATGTTATTCTGCATTATTCAACCGGATTATTGATCATAAATCAGGATGTTATTCTTTGTTTTTCACTTGGATTATCGATCATAAATCAGGATGATATACTTTGTTATTCACCTGGATTATTGATCATAAATCAGGATGTTATTCTATGTTATTCACATGGATTATTGATCATAAATCAGGATGGTATTCTGTGTTATTCACCTGGATTATTGATCATAAATCAGGATATATTCTGCATTATTCACCTGGATTATTGATCATGGATCAGGATGTTATTCTGCATTATTCACCTGGATTATTGATCATAAATCAGGATGTTATTCTGTGTTATTAACCTGGATTATTGATCATAAATCAGGATGTTATTCTGTGTTATTCACATGGATTATTGATCATAAATCAGGATGGTATTCTGTGTTATTCACCTGGATTATTGATCATAAATCAGGATATATTCTGCATTATTCACCTGGATTATTGATCATGGATCAGGATGTTATTCTGCATTATTCACCTGGATTATTGATCATAAATCAGGATGGTATTCGGTGTTATTCACCTGGATTATTGATCATAAATCAGGATGTTATTCTGTGTTATTTACATGGATTATTGATCATAAATCAGGATATATTCTGCATTATTCACCTGGATTATTGATCATGGATCAGGATGTTATTCTGCATTATTCACCTGGATTATTGATCATAAATCAGGATGGTATTCGGTGTTATTCACCTGGATTATTGATCATAAATCAGGATGTTATTCTGTGTTATTCACCTGGATTATTGATCATAAATCAGGATGTTATTCTTTGTTATTCACTTGGATTATTGATCATAAATCAGGATGATATACTTTGTTATTCACCTGGATTATTGATCATAAATCAGGAAGTTATTCTGCATTATTCACATGGATTATTGATCATAAATCAGGATGTTATTCTGCATTATTCACATGGATTATTGATCATAAATCAGGATGTTATTCTGCATTATTCACCTGGATTATTGATCATAAATCAGGATGTTATTCTGCATTATTCACATGGATTATTGATCATGAATCAGGATGTTATTCTGCATTATTCACCTGGATTATTGATCATAAATCAGGAGGTTATTCTGCATTATTCACATGGATTATTGATCATAAATCAGGATGGTATTCTGTGTTATTCACCTGGATTATTGATCATAAATCAGGATGGTATTCTGCATTATTCACCTGGATTAATTCGGTGTTATTCACCTGGATTATTGATCATAAATCAGGATGTTATTCTGTGTTATTCACCTGGATTATTGATCATAAATCAGGATGTTATTCTTTGTTATTCACTTGGATTATTGATCATAAATCAGGATGATATACTTTGTTATTCACCTGGATTATTGATCATAAATCAGGAAGTTATTCTGCATTATTCACATGGATTATTGATCATAAATCAGGATGTTATTCTGCATTATTCACATGGATTATTGATCATAAATCAGGATGTTATTCTGCATTATTCACCTGGATTATTGATCATAAATCAGGATGTTATTCTGCATTATTCACATGGATTATTGATCATAAATCAGGATGTTATTCTGCATTATTCACCTGGATTATTGATCATAAATCAGGAGGTTATTCTGCATTATTCACATGGATTATTGATCATAAATCAGGATGGTATTCTGTGTTATTCACCTGGATTATTGATCATAAATCAGGATGGTATTCTGCATTATTCACCTGGATTATTGATCATAAATCAGGATGGTATTCTGCATTATTCACCTGGATTATTGATCATAAATCAGGATGGTATTCTGCATTATTCACCTGGATTATTGATCATAAATCAGGATGGTATTCTGTGTTATTCACCTGGATTATTGATCATAAATCAGGATGGTATTCTGCATTATTCACCTGGATTATTGATCATAAATCAGGATGGTATTCTGCATTATTCACATGGATTATTGATCATAAATCAGGATGTATTCTGCATTATTCACACTGGATTATTGATCATAAATCAGGATGGTATTCTGCATTATTCACCTGGATTATTGATCATAAATCAGGATGTATTCTGCATTATTCACCTGGATTATTGATCATAAATCAGGATGGTATTCTGTGTTATTCACATGGATTATTGATCATAAATCAGGATGGTATTCTGTGTTATTCACCTGGATTATTGATCATAAATCAGGATATATTCTGCATTATTCACCTGGATTATTGATCATGGATCAGGATGTTATTCTGCATTATTCACCTGGATTATTGATCATAAATCAGGATGGTATTCGGTGTTATTCACCTGGATTATTGATCATAAATCAGGATGTTATTCTGTGTTATTCACCTGGATTATTGATCATAAATCAGGATGTTATTCTTTGTTATTCACTTGGATTATTGATCATAAATCAGGATGATATACTTTGTTATTCACCTGGATTATTGATCATAAATCAGGAAGTTATTCTGCATTATTCACATGGATTATTGATCATAAATCAGGATGTTATTCTGCATTATTCACATGGATTATTGATCATAAATCAGGATGTTATTCTGCATTATTCACCTGGATTATTGATCATAAATCAGGATGTTATTCTGCATTATTCACATGGATTATTGATCATGAATCAGGATGTTATTCTGCATTATTCACCTGGATTATTGATCATAAATCAGGAGGTTATTCTGCATTATTCACATGGATTATTGATCATAAATCAGGATGGTATTCTGTGTTATTCACCTGGATTATTGATCATAAATCAGGATGTTATTCTTTGTTATTCACTTGGATTATTGATCATAAATCAGGATGATATACTTTTTTATTCACCTGGATTATTGATCATAAATCAGGATGGTATTCTGCATTATTCACATGGATTATTGATCATAAATCAGGATGTATTCTGCATTATTCAACTGGATTATTGATCATAAATCAGGATGGTATTCTGCATTATTCACATGGATTATTGATCATAAATCAGGATGTATTCTGCATTATTCAACTGGATTATTGATCATAAATCAGGATGGTATTCTGCATTATTCACATGGATTATTGATCATAAATCAGGATGGTATTCTGCATTATTCACCTGGATTATTGATCATAAATCAGGATGTATTCTGCATTATTCACCTGGATTATTGATCATAAATCAGGATGGTATTCGGTGTTATTCACCTGGAATATTGATCATAAATCAGGATGTTATTCTGTGTTATTCACTTGGATTATTGATCATAAATCAGGATGATATACTTTTTTATTCACCTGGATTATTGATCATAAATCAGGAAGTTATTCTGCATTATTCAACTGGATTATTGATCATAAATCAGGATGTTATTCTGTGTTATTCACATGGATTATTGATCATAAATCAGGATGTATTCTGCATTATTCACCTGGATTATTGATCATAGATCAGGATGTTATTCTGCATTATTCACTTGGATTATTGATCATAAATCAGGATGATATACTTTGTTATTCACTTGGATTATTGATCATAAATCAGGATGATATACTTTGTTATTCACCTGGATTATTGATCATAAATCAGGAAGTTATTCTGCATTATTCAACTGGATTATTGATCATAAATCAGGATGTTATTCTGCATTATTCACCTGAATTATTGATAATAGATCAGGATGTTATTCTGCATTATTCACCTGGATTATTGATCATAAATCAGGATGTTATTCTTTGTTTTTCACTTGGATTATTGATCATAAATCAGGATGATATACTTTGTTATTCACCTGGATTATTGATCATAAATCAGGAAGTTATTCTGCATTATTCAACTGGATTATTGATCATAAATCAGGATGTGATTCTGTGTTATTCACATGGATTATTGATCATCAATCAGTATGTATTCTGCATTATTCACCTGGATTATTGATCATAGATCAGGATGATATACTTTGTTATTCACTTGGATTATTGATCATAAATCAGGATGATATACTTTGTTATTCACCTGGATTATTGATCATAAATCAGGAAGTTATTCTGCATTATTCAACTGGATTATTGATCATAAATCAGGATGTTATTCTGCATTATTCACCTGAATTATTGATAATAGATCAGGATGTTATTCTGCATTATTCAACCGGATTATTGATCATAAATCAGGATGTTATTCTTTGTTTTTCACTTGGATTATTGATCATAAATCAGGATGATATACTTTGTTATTCACCTGGATTATTGATCATAAATCAGGATGTTATTCTATGTTATTCACATGGATTATTGATCATAAATCAGGATGGTATTCTGTGTTATTCACCTGGATTATTGATCATAAATCAGGATATATTCTGCATTATTCACCTGGATTATTGATCATGGATCAGGATGTTATTCTGCATTATTCACCTGGATTATTGATCATAAATCAGGATGTTATTCTGTGTTATTCACCTGGATTATTGATCATAAATCAGGATGTTATTCTGTGTTATTCACATGGATTATTGATCATAAATCAGGATGGTATTCTGTGTTATTCACCTGGATTATTGATCATAAATCAGGATATATTCTGCATTATTCACCTGGATTATTGATCATGGATCAGGATGTTATTCTGCATTATTCACCTGGATTATTGATCATAAATCAGGATGGTATTCAGTGTTATTCACCTGGATTATTGATCATAAATCAGGATGTTATTCTGTGTTATTTACATGGATTATTGATCATAAATCAGGATATATTCTGCATTATTCACCTGGATTATTGATCATGGATCAGGATGTTATTCTGCATTATTCACCTGGATTATTGATCATAAATCAGGATGGTATTCGGTGTTATTCACCTGGATTATTGATCATAAATCAGGATGTTATTCTGTGTTATTCACCTGGATTATTGATCATAAATCAGGATGTTATTCTTTGTTATTCACTTGGATTATTGATCATAAATCAGGATGATATACTTTGTTATTCACCTGGATTATTGATCATAAATCAGGAAGTTATTCTGCATTATTCACATGGATTATTGATCATAAATCAGGATGTTATTCTGCATTATTCACATGGATTATTGATCATAAATCAGGATGTTATTCTGCATTATTCACCTGGATTATTGATCATAAATCAGGATGTTATTCTGCATTATTCACATGGATTATTGATCATGAATCAGGATGTTATTCTGCATTATTCACCTGGATTATTGATCATAAATCAGGATGTTATTCTGCATTATTCACATGGATTATTGATCATAAATCAGGATGGTATTCTGCATTATTCACCTGGATTATTGATCATAAATCAGGATGGTATTCTGCATTATTCACCTGGATTATTGATCATAAATCAGGATGGTATTCTGCATTATTCACCTGGATTATTGATCATAAATCAGGATGGTATTCTGCATTATTCACATGGATTATTGATCATAAATCAGGATGTATTCTGCATTATTCACTGGATTATTGATCATAAATCAGGATGGTATTCTGCATTATTCACATGGATTATTGATCATAAATCAGGATGTATTCTGCATTATTCACCTGGATTATTGATCATAAATCAGGATGGTATTCTGCATTATTCACCTGGATTATTGATCATAAATCAGGATGGTATTCTGCATTATTCACCTGGATTATTGATCATAAATCAGGATGGTATTCTGCATTATTCACCTGGATTATTGATCATAAATCAGGATGGTATTCTGCATTATTCACCTGGATTATTGATCATAAATCAGGATGGTATTCTGCATTATTCACCTGGATTATTGATCATAAATCAGGATGGTATTCTGCATTATTCACCTGGATTATTGATCATAAATCAGGATGGTATTCTGCATTATTCACATGGATTATTGATCATAAATCAGGATGTATTCTGCATTATTCAACTGGATTATTGATCATAAATCAGGATGGTATTCTGCATTATTCACATGGATTATTGATCATAAATCAGGATGTATTCTGCATTATTCAACTGGATTATTGATCATAAATCAGGATGGTATTCTGCATTATTCACATGGATTATTGATCATAAATCAGGATGTATTCTGCATTATTCAACTGGATTATTGATCATAAATCAGGATGGTATTCTGCATTATTCACATGGATTATTGATCATAAATCAGGATGTATTCTGCATTATTCAACTGGATTATTGATCATAAATCAGGATGGTATTCTGCATTATTCACATGGATTATTGATCATAAATCAGGATGGTATTCTGCATTATTCACCTGGATTATTGATCATAAATCAGGATGTATTCTGCATTATTCACCTGGATTATTGATCATAAATCAGGATGGTATTCGGTGTTATTCACCTGGATTATTGATCATAAATCAGGATGTTATTCTGTGTTATTCACCTGGAATATTGATCATAAATCAGGATGTTATTCTTTGTTATTCACTTGGATTATTGATCATAAATCAGGATGATATACTTTTTTATTCACCTGGATTATTGATCATAAATCAGGATGGTATTCTGCATTATTCACATGGATTATTGATCATAAATCAGGATGTATTCTGCATTATTCAACTGGATTATTGATCATAAATCAGGATGGTATTCTGCATTATTCACATGGATTATTGATCATAAATCAGGATGTATTCTGCATTATTCACTGGATTATTGATCATAAATCAGGATGGTATTCTGCATTATTCACATGGATTATTGATCATAAATCAGGATGGTATTCTGCATTATTCACCTGGATTATTGATCATAAATCAGGATGTATTCTGCATTATTCACCTGGATTATTGATCATAAATCAGGATGGTATTCGGTGTTATTCACCTGGAATATTGATCATAAATCAGGATGTTATTCTGTGTTATTCACCTGGATTATTGATCATAAATCAGGATGTTATTCTTTGTTATTCACTTGGATTATTGATCATAAATCAGGATGATATACTTTTTTATTCACCTGGATTATTGATCATAAATCAGGAAGTTATTCTGCATTATTCAACTGGATTATTGATCATAAATCAGGATGTTATTCTGTGTTATTCACATGGATTATTGATCATAAATCAGGATGTATTCTGCATTATTCACCTGGATTATTGATCATAGATCAGGATGTTATTCTGCATTATTCACTTGGATTATTGATCATAAATCAGGATGATATACTTTGTTATTCACTTGGATTATTGATCATAAATCAGGATGATATACTTTGTTATTCACCTGGATTATTGATCATAAATCAGGAAGTTATTCTGCATTATTCAACTGGATTATTGATCATAAATCAGGATGTTATTCTGCATTATTCACCTGAATTATTGATAATAGATCAGGATGTTATTCTGCATTATTCACCTGGATTATTGATCATAAATCAGGATGTTATTCTTTGTTTTTCACTTGGATTATTGATCATAAATCAGGATGATATACTTTGTTATTCACCTGGATTATTGATCATAAATCAGGATGTTATTCTGTGTTATTCACATGGATTATTGATCATAAATCAGGATGGTATTCTGTGTTATTCACCTGGATTATTGATCATAAATCAGGATATATTCTGCATTATTCACCTGGATTATTGATCATGGATCAGGATGTTATTCTGCATTATTCACCTGGATTATTGATCATAAATCAGGATGGTATTCGGTGTTATTCACCTGGATTATTGATCATAAATCAGGATGTTATTCTGTGTTATTCACATGGATTATTGATCATAAATCAGGATATATTCTGCATTATTCACCTGGATTATTGATCATGGATCAGGATGTTATTCTGCATTATTCACCTGGATTATTGATCATAAATCAGGATGGTATTCAGTGTTATTCACCTGGATTATTGATCATAAATCAGGATGTTATTCTGTGTTATTCACCTGGATTATTGATCATAAATCAGGATGTTATTCTTTGTTATTCACTTGGATTATTGATCATAAATCAGGATGATATACTTTGTTATTCACCTGGATTATTGATCATAAATCAGGAAGTTATTCTGATTTATTCAACTGGATTATTGATCATAAATCAGGATGTTATTCTGTGTTATTCAACTGGATTATTGATGATAAATCAGGATGTTGTTCTGCATTATTCAACTGGATTATTGATCATAAATCAGGATGTTATTCTGCAATATTCAACTGGATTATTGATCATAAATCAGGATGCTATTCTGTGTTATTCAACTGGATTATTGATCTTAAATCAGGAAGTTATTCTGTGTTATTCACATGGATTATTGATCATAAATCAGGATGTATTCTGCATTATTCAACTGGATTATTGATCATAGATCAGGATGTTTTTCTTTGTTATTCACCTGGATTATTGATCATAAATCAGGATGGTATTCTGCATTATTCACCTGGATTATTGATCATAAATCAGGATGGCATTCTGCATTATTCACCTGGATTATTGATCATAAATCAGGATGGCATTCTGCATTATTCACCTGGATTATTGATCATAAATCAGGATGTTATTCTGCATTATTCACATGGATTATTGATCATAAATCAGGATGTTATTCTGCATTATTCACATGGATTATTGATCATAAATCAGGATGTTATTCTGCATTATTCACCTGGATTATTGATCATAAATCAGGATGGTATTCTGCATTATTCAACTGGATTATTGATATTAATCACAAGGTTATTCTGTGTTATTCACATGGATTATTGATCATAAATCAGGATGTATTCTGCATTATTCAACTGGATTATTGATCATAAATCAGGATGGTAATCTACATTATTCACCTGGATTATTGATCATAAATCAGGATGGTATTCTGCATTATTCACCTGGATTATTGATCATAGATCAGGATGTTATTCTGCATTATTCACATGGATTATTGATCATAAATCAGGATGGTATTCTGTGTTATTTACATGGATTATTGAGAATGCATCATACCATACCATTTTTTTTACCATACCATTTTATTTATAAAGCACTTTAAACAGGAACAAGTCCACACCAAAGTGCTGGACAAACAAACACGCAACAGGCAACACAGACAATGAAGTACAACACGAAAAACATAAAAACATTGCAGATCATAAATCAAACGATCCAATACAAATCAGCTGGCATTGAAAGCAATGGAGTAGTAGTGAGTTTTTAACCGGGATTTGAAAACCGAGAGGGAGGGGGCCTGTTTGATGAGCAGCGGTAACTCGTTCCAGAGTCTTGGGCCTGCTACAGAGAAAGCCCTGTCACCCCTGCGCTTAAGGCGAGTTTCTGGAACTATTAAGAGTACCTGATCCTCTGACCTCAAAGCACGTGGAGGGACATATGGGTGTATCAGATCTGAGAGATAGGCGGGGGCGAGACTGTTCAGCGATTTGTAGACATACATGAGAATTTTGAATTGGATTCGAAGATGAACCGGTAGCCAGTGAAGGGAGGCCAAGACTGGTGTAATGTGCTCTCTTTTGCGTGTGCTGGTTAAAAATCGGGCAGCTGCGTTCTGAACCAGTTGTAATCGTGCAATGGTGGCTTGACTGACGCCAAACAGAAGTGAATTGCAGTAATCAAGCCTAGATGTAATGAATGCGTGAATCACTGTCTCCAGGTGCTTTTTGGATAATATGGGCTTCAGCTTAGACAGACGCCTCAGCTGGAAAAAACAGGATTTGACGATCATGTTTACATGACTGTTGAGTTTCATGGAAGGATCCATTATCACTCCCAGATTTTTGACTTTTTGTTTTTCGGACAGGGGTAGAGCAGACAGGTCAATGCAGTGGTTTGAGGTTGTGTCATTGGGAAGGAACAATATGGCTTCAGACTTCTTATCATTGAAGCTTAAGAAATTTAAAGCCATCCAGTCCCTGATGTCAGCCAGGCAGTCGAGCAGAGGTTGAATAGAGCCTGTACCATTTTGTCTTAGGGGGAAGTAGATTTGACAGTCATCAGCGTAGAAGTGGAAAGGTATATTGTGTTTCCGGAAAATAGCACCGAGTGGCAGCAGGTATAAGGAGAACAAGAGAGGACCCAGGATGGACCCCTGCGGAACCCCCCATTTAAGAGCCGCCACTGCAGAAGTAAAATCATTGATGGACACACAAAAAGACCTGTCAGAGAGGTAGGATCTGAACCAGTTTAGGGCTGATCCTGAGATGCCCACCCACTGCTCCAACCTAGCAATGAGGATCTCATGGTCGATGGTGTCGAAAGCGGATGTGAGGTCCAATAGGACAAGCAGCACAGAGTCACCAGTATCTGTGGATAGAAAGATGTCGTTAAAAACCTTCAGTAGGGCAGTCTCAGTGCTGTGGAGGGATTTGAAGCCAGACTGGAATAGCTCGGGGATAGCGTGATCCTCCAGGAAGCACTTTAGTTGGGACTCAACTATTTTCTCTAGAAGTTTAGAAACAAATGGGAGTCTGGAGACAGGCCTGAAATTGGATAATACTGACGGGTCGAGGTTTGGTTTTTTCAGGAGGGGTTGAACAGCAGCATGTTTTAATGATTTTGGCACCACACCCGAGGATAGACTGCTATTTACAATCGAGAGAATGGAGGGACCTAGAGTGTGAAAAACCTCCTTTAGAAGCCGAGGGGGGACCACATCGAAGGGGGAGCCAGATGGTTTCAGGTTGCACATGACCTGCTCTAGAGAGGACAGAGAGATTGGTTCAAAATGGTCAAACACAGCAACAGATTGAGGTGGGATGGATGGATCGTGAGATGGAGGAGAAATGAGAGCCCTGGTGGATGTTATTCTGCATTATTCACCTGGATTATTGATCATAGATCAGGATGTTATTCTGTGTTATTCACATGGATTATTGATCATAAATCAGGATGGTATTCTGTGTTATTTACATGGATTATTGAGAATGCATCAGGATGCTATTCTGCATTATTCACCTGGATTATTGATCATAAATCAGGATGGTATTCTGCATTATTCACCTGGATTATTGATCATAAATCAGGATGGTATTCTGCATTATTCACATGGATTATTGATCATAAATCAGGATGGTATTCTGCATTATTCACCTGGATTATTGATCATAAATCAGGATGGTATTCTGCATTATTCACCTGGATTATTGATCATAAATCAGGATGGTATTCTGCATTATTCACATGGATTATTGATCATAAATCAGGATGGTATTCTGCATTATTCACATGGATTATTGATCATAAATCAGGATGTATTCTGCATTATTCACATGGATTATTGATCATAAATCAGGATGGTATTCTGCATTATTCACATGGATTATTGATCATAAATCAGGATGTTATTCTGCATTATTCACATGGATTATTGATCATAAATCAGGATGTTATTCTGCATTATTCACATGGATTATTGATCATAAATCAGGATGTTATTCTGTGTTATTCACCTGGATTATTGATCATAAATCAGGATGGTATTCTGCATTATTCACCTGGATTATTGATCATAAATCAGGATGTTATTCTGTGTTATTCACCTGGATTATTGATCATAAATCAGGATGGTATTCTGTGTTATTCACCTGGATTATTGATCATAAATCAGGATGTTATTCTGTGTTATTCACCTGGATTATTGATCATAAATCAGGATGTATTCTGCATTATTCACCTGGATTATTGATCATAAATCAGGATGGTATTCGGTGTTATTCACCTGGATTATTGATCATAAATCAGGATGTTATTCTGTGTTATTGACCTGGATTATTGATCATAAATCAGGATGTTATTCTTTGTTATTCACTTGGATTATTGATCATAAATCAGGATGATATACTTTGTTATTCACCTGGATTATTGATCATAAATCAGGAAGTTATTCTGCATTATTCAACTGGATTATTGATCATAAATCAGGATGTTATTCTGTGTTATTCACATGGATTATTGATCATAAATCAGGATGTTATTTTGTGTTATTCACATGGATTATTGATCATAAACATAAATCAGGATGTAATCTTCATTATTCACCTGGATTATTGATCATAGATCCGGATGTTTTTCTTTGTTATTCACTTGGATTATTGATCATAAATCAGGATTATATACTTTGTTATTCACCTGGATTATTGATCATAAATCAGGATGGTATTCTGCATTATTCACCTGGATTATTGATCATAAATCAGGATGGTATTCTGTGTTATTCACCTGGATTATTGATCATAAATCAGGATGTTATTCTGTGTTATTCACCTGGATTATTGATCATAAATCAGGATGTATTCTGCATTATTCAACTGGATTATTGATCATAAATCAGGATGGTATTCTGCATTATTCACATGGATTATTGATCATAAATCAGGATGGTATTCTTGTAAGAATTATGAGGAGGTCAATATTAATACTGACCTCTTTATCCTTAATTAATCTACTTATTCAGATTGAATAGTAAATTCACGGATTCTGTTCTTTTTCAGTTTACCCAATATTTCTGTGATCTTTATGATGGATAAATAAACAGAGCCATTAAGTGACAAAGACGTTAACTTAGTTTGATATGTCAAAGAGACACTATCATTTATTTAAAATAAATCAACTAAATTAACACCATTACACTTGATTGACATGATTTCACTTTCTTTCAAATTAAAACGTCAGCACACTTAAATTCAACACAACAGACTTCAATATTGGATGTTACACATATTTAGTCTGAGGGGCATTTCAGCTTAAAAATATAGTTTCCAGCTTAGGTTGAGAGGGAAAAGAAATAGGAGGAAAGATTTAAGAAGAATTGGGAGGTTAAGAGAGGAAGTTTATCTTGCATTTATGAAACCAGATGACACTCTTCAGTACGCGTCCAGCTAAGATATCATCACACCTCCAGCAAGCAAACAGCTGCTCCTTTACCTTAAGACGTCCGCCTTGGTTCTGGTAAAGAGCTGTGGTCAACTTTAGACTGACGAGTCGTCGGTCCCGCAAGTCCAAGCTGGACTCCACGAGTGTTTACCTTGTCGGTGTCGGTGATACTCGCTTTCATCGGCAAAAGTCGTGGCAGTCGTGGTTTCTTGGCTCAAGATAATTTATTCCAGGAAGGAATAACAAACGCTCGTTCGAGGTGGACTCATAACAGCCTGTTATCAGTCCTTAGCTGAAGACGCAGGTCGTTAGCTCTTGACCAAAACGTACCCAGCTCTTGGGAAAGGTTCACATCTCTTTGAAATTCCCAACAAACTCTCGAAGCGTTCTCGCACAGTAAGAACTTAAAAAGCAGGAACAAAGAGAGGAGTGGACTTGCCTTATCAGGCCCAAGGTCAGCCAGAGCAGAGAGAGCTTTGTTTAGGGAACAGACAGAGAAAGCTGGAGCCTTGTTCATGATTAAACTGTCTTCTTATTTCTAAACAAAACAGTCGGGTCTCTGTGACCCGATATTTCCCTTTAACACAGCAGTGAAACACAGTTTAACTCTCAAAGAATAACACAGCTTAAAAGCACACATCATGAAAATGACAAAAGTTATTCTTTTGATCACATCAGCTTAAAATCAAAGATAGAAATAGTCTCTTATTGGTGACTATGTTATCAGATTATAGCTAAATGAATGATTTTGTAGTAAATGTCTTGCTTTACTGAGAGGTCAGTAAAGGTCATCACTGGACAGTTCAAAGACCTTAATTTGACCCTGGGTAGGTCCACTACATCTCCCCCCTTTTGGAAGCCATCGCCAGTCCTTGGGGATGGGGTCCAACACGAAAGGAAACCTTGAACTGTCTTTGATCTTGAAGTAATCCAGCAAGTGGAAAAGAAAAATCAAAAATTATAATCCCATAAAGTTTTTGAAATTCCATACTGTTCGGAGGTAATCCCATTGCGAAAAGCTTTTAATCCCTTGGAAAACTGAGTCTGTTAACTCTTGGCAAACAAAGTCTGTGATCCTTTGGGAAACAAAGTCTTATAATCCACAGCGGTAATTCCACAGCAGTAATTCCACAACGATTAGTTTTGTTGATTGATCAGCAACAATTGTTTTCATAATCAGCATGTAGAGGGGATCCCTCGATTGACGCAGAGGAGGCGACCCTTGGATGAAGGTTGAAGACCAAGCGTTGGAGCTGCAGGTCCCCACATCGAAGGTTGTTGGCTGGTTGGTTTCCAGTCAGTGCCACTCTGGTTCTATGTGTCATGCAATTATGTGGTTTTTTAAGGTGGGCTTATGATTGGGATTTTACATTAAGCCTTACCTATATGCACCTGGTATGTAAGCTATCATGGTTTAGATCAGCTACAATTACCAATTAAGGGGTGGATCAATTCTGTAAAATTAGATATAGGGATTTGTACCTATAAAATTTTGGAGGGCTTCTGTAACGAAGGCCTCTAATTCCAAACTATTCCTCCATTCATTACTTAGTTTAGGTTAAACTAAAATAAAAATGAAATATAGTTTGATCTAAATGTCTGTTGTCTTTTAGACGAACGACGTAGGATTTGGTATTCCTAATAAATTTTGAAGTCTATGGCGAGACTCATCAAAATGAATAGACAATCTAGAATAGAAACGATCGAATCGGTTCAATTTAGAAATTGTGAGACCAGTGTAGTTTATGGTACCTTGAGTAGCTTTAAACTACATTGACTCTTCGACGATTGAGATTTAACAAAACGAACTGCATGTTGGCATAGTTAAATCCATATCATTCATTAACCAATGTTAATACAAAACCTTTTTGGCTGGGAGTGTTCAGAACCAAACAATATCTCAACTAATGACAACAGTAATGACTAAACAACAAGGAAACAACGTTTCACTGCTTCGACACACTCTTGTCGTCAGATTCCAAAGTGCAACACACAAGAAAAACAGGTCTCAACTTTATGACCGAGGTCAAATTAAATCTCGTGGATTTAAACAGTTGTTAAGGTTAGTTTTTTGTTGTGAGTTTAGGCTTAGCGTTTCTAAGTTCAAATTGGACAATGTGACTTATAGGGTGGGAAATTATGGTAGTTTAAACCTGATTAGTTTATTTACTAACTTGTGTTTGGACGACCTTATTATCCCATGAAGTCGGTGAGTTTGTGAGATCTTTGTCTTTTGTGGAGTCATTGAACGCCTTGTAAGGTTTGATCTGATTTCGATGTACCCATTTAGCAATTGGCTCTTTGCGGCCTTTGCTGATTTTGATTTCGTAGACGACTGAGGACACTTTGTCTGTTATCAGATGAGGTCCAGTCCACCTGGGCATTAGTTTGCGGGCGAGAGTTCCGGTCTCGGACCCTCCTTTCCCGGTTGCTGGGGCGAACGTATAGTACCAGACTCTGTCTCCCACTTGGAGTTCATTGTGAGAGGCCTTTTGGTCGTAGTACGCCTTGCGTCCTTCAGCGGATTTTTCCAGGTTTTTCTGGGCGAAAGCAAAAGTGTTTCTGAGGTGTACATTCAAATCTTTGTCTTTGGCATGGCCTAACATCACCCCCCTTTGGTCATGGGGGACCACGAACACAGGTGAGGACGTCCGTCCATGGGCACAAGTTAGGATGCCACCGTTTAGTTTAAGCTGTTCGCGCAGCTGAGAGAAGACGGTACACAGGAATCGTTTAGGATTTGGCCAACGTATCTTCTTACGTTTACCTCTTTCCGTGTAATTCAGGTGTGTCACAACTGTCGGCGCAGTCGCAGATGTGCCTGATTGTACAGACTGCGACGGGTCACTGTCGTTGTGTGTGTCTTCCCACTTCTTGACTGAAGAAGTGCTCTTTGAGTCTGTAAAAACTATTTCATTTCTGAGTAGTTCCAGATTCAAACGCTCTTGAACCAAGGTTTCATTGAAAGCTTGGCTGATAGCCGAATTACCTGTCCCAGAGGACAGTACAGCCTCTTCGGTGTGGGATCCTTGGATCTCAACACCTTTCACTACCTGTGGTAGGCAGTGGTCAGGGAGTGCTGAATGTGTCAGCTCACAGAGGAGGTTCTCTTGTTGGGCCAGAGTTTGGTCCAACTTTTGGGTCTCTTCTGTCTCACCTGTAGTTGAAGGTTCACTTACCGGGCTCTCGTCCTTGGATGAGCAGTCCCTTGTGTCCTGTGCGGTACCTGCGGTTAGGCAGTCTGTATCACAACTAGGAAGCACTTTTATTGGCAGGGGTTTTCTCACTGTGCTCCACATTTTCCGTCGACCATAATCTATAATCGCGTTGAAGCGGTTTATAAAATCTTGGCCAACCAAAAATGGGAATGAGTCAAGTTTAGACACGTACACCGGGTGGTGTATTGTCATTTCGCCAATCTGCATGTGAACCATAGCCATAGCTGTTAGGGTTGTTCTCGTCTCTGCGAGACCCTGTAGCTCAATAGCACATTTCTCAAAGGGTATTTGCCTGTCAACACCGTTAGCGGCGGTCCTCAGCTCCTCGAACAGCTTGGCCGACATAATAGTTATATCAGAACTGCCATCCAGGAGGGCTTCACGCTCAAGGACACCTTCCAGTGTGATAGGCAGGTAAGCTTTCTTAGCCACCCCCCTTTGTATAAAGTTACACAGAAACCTCACAGGTCTTGGCCCACGTTTCTGTTCACGTGTGACTCTGTCTGTGTAATCTTGTTTACTGTCAGCATCTTGTTGGCTGTCAGCATCATGACCTTCAGGATGTTGTTGACTATCAGCAGTTGGTTTGCTGTCAACATCCATGGCAATGTTGGTAGTAGTGTGCGCTGAGTTATTTGTGTGCTCTGAGTCTTTGTGAAAGACAGTGCTACACATCGCTCCAGGTTGGTCAATGTTGATAGTGTCATTATCAATGATAACGCCACTCATTGTATCAGGTTGGTCAAGCACAGTAACATTCAAATCTACTGACAAACTACTTACTTCCTCTGTCTCTTCCGAGCATAGAGGTGTTGGGCCATTATTCCGGGACATTCGTGACTCTTTGCCTGTCTCGAACTGTTCTGTTCGAGGCGCGGGAGGTGCAGTTCCAAGGCTCGGGGGTGGCTGTTGGGACGACGCATAGTTACATGAGTATAGGTCCTCATCCTTCAATTTCTTTTGAAGTCCACCCACCGATGGACCTTGGTTTTCACCCATCTGGTTCGATCTGAACCGTTGTGGGTCTCTTAGAGAGTGAACACCTACCTTTTGTGGTTCGTTGCTTGTCTCAGATTTTTCAATCTGAGGTGCTTCAGGGGCGGGGCTCCCTTTAAACCATTTTGAGTCACTGTTCCAACTGGTACCAACATTTCGGTGTATGTCAGTTTGAAAATCTTGTTCATTCTTGCTAGTATTATCCAACTCTTTTAACAACCGACGCGTGTACTCCACCACTTCTGAGGTCAGAAGGCCTTTGAGACGATAGTGTTCATTCTCGCTAGTATCATCCCACTCTTTTACCAACCGACGCATGTTCTCTGCCTCTTCTGAGGTCAGAGGACCTTTGAGACGACGGTGTTTATTCTCGCTGTCTATAGGAGAGTGAACCTCGCCTACTTTTAGCGACTGTGATACGACCTTTTGACCTGGGCACACCTCAGAGGGTGTTTTGTTTTGCATGTGAGCCTCAACAGCAGTTACAGCGCACTGTTTCATCACTGATTGTTTAAACTGATGTTGTAGCTCAAGGCCTTTTTTGAGAAGTTTTTCTCTTTGTCGTTTGCTATTGTTGTCACTAACTGTGTGCTCTGAGTTATCCATGTGCTCTGAGTTATCAAAGACAAGGTCACTCAATGTACCAGTTCGGTCATCCTCTGTATCATTCAAGTTTTCAAACAACCAACTTATGTCCACTATCTCCTCAGAGCATAGAGGTATGTTGCCTTTTTTCTGGAACTTCTGTGACCTTTTGCTACTCCCGGACTGTCCAGTCCGCAGTGCAGGGGCAGGAGCTTTGCTCGGTGTAGACCGCGGAGGGTCACTTAAAGAGCGGGCGTCCACCGTTTGTGGTTTTTTGCTTATCTCGGGCAGCTTCGTCCGAGGTGCAGGGACAGGGCGTGTGCTCGTCCTTCTCAACCATATTGGGTCTCTTAACCACTTCGGGTCATTGTTCCAGCGGACACCTTCATGTCGTGGTTTTTTAGTTCGAAAAACATGTTTCTTCTCGCCTTTTTTAGGAGAGGGAGTTGATGAACTTGTCCCTTCCAGCTCCAGCGAGTGGGATTTGACCTTTTCTTGGTAATGTAGTTCACGCTCTGGTTTTGTTTTTAACCAGATCGGGTCATTGTTTTGTCTGTGAGCGTCACAAACATTTACAGCACCCCGTTGTGTTGTTAATTCGCCTAACAAACGTTCGAACTCAAGTTTTTTTCGGTGATCTTCTTCACGTTCTTGAATGCACTTCTGCTTTAATACTTCCAGCTCTTCACGCCTTGATGCGATCAGCTTGAAAGCTTCATCATAATCGTCATATCCCATCTTTGTTTTGAAATTTCTCCAAATTAATGAGAGATGTTTGTTTGAATCAATAAGACGGTATTCATTATAGTGTATGCAAATAAATGCTTTCTTTTAATGTAGCACTGAGTCAAATAAACTAATCAGCTGAGGTTTACGTGTTTCACTGTGTAATAAGTATTCATAGGTACCTTATATCAGGTTTTTACCCTCAATGAACTTTGTAAAAGTTAAATGCACTCTTGCAGTGTTAACTTTAAAATAGAACTTACGTTCAAACAACAGTTACTAACTAACCCAAGCAGCCTGATTTCCGTTTTTTCTTACTCAAACGCTTATAAAAGAGGGCTGACTTAAATGCAATGACTTCACTAAAATGTGACAGGATGCTGCTTGAGCATGCCTTTAAAAAGATGTCTTGCAGTCTCAGTGAAACTGATTTCGTACTGCATTTGACAGTTATCAGGAGTGAAAAAGGACGTTCTGTTCGTTATTTTAAACTTTTCATTTAAAATAAACTGGAGTCATTAATTTTACACAGAAAAACGTTAAAAATGCGATTTTTAACTAAGAGTGTACAGATGTACAACAATTCTGTTTAAAATTCAGAGATGTGAAGAGCTTAATGTGGAAATTCTCTGTTCTCCATCATTTTTTTTTTTTATTTAATTTGAAAATCAAATAAAAATTCCCTTTTGAGTGTTATTTTAAATCTCTTCAGTATTTAAAATGAGCATAAATTGTTTGTCTGTACCTCTGTTATTCTAAATTTTTTATTTAAAATAAACAGGAGCTATTGTTTGTGTACAGAACAAATAATAATAATATAATAATAAACTTTATTTGTATAGCACCTTCCACAATGCCTTGCATTGACCAAGGTGCTTAACAGGATAAAAAGAAAAATAAACGGGAACAATAGATCAATGAAAATAGAATAAGAAACCACAGCGATAAAAGAAGGCAATGGAAATAAAAAATGCTACATACTAAAATAACACAAGTAATAAAAGTTACACACAGAAAGCTTTTTTGAACAAGTGAAATAAAAATGCAATTGAAATAAAGATGCTACATACTAAAATACAAAATAATAAAAGTTACACACTGAAAGCTTTTTTGAACAAGTGGGTCTTCAGTTTGGTTTTGAACAGAGTCAGATCAGAGGTGGCACGCAGCTCAAGGGGGAGGCTGTTCCAGGCTTTTGGGCCGGCAACAGAAAATGACCGGTCTCCCCATTGCTTGTACCTCGAGCGAGGCACCTCCAGCAGGTGTTGACTGGCAGATCGTAAGTCCCTGCCAGGCTGATGGGCTTTCAGAAGTTCTGAGATGTAGAGGGGAGCAAGTCCATTCAGAGCTTTGAAAACAAACAGCAGCAACTTGAACTGTATCCTGAACTGAACTGGGAGCCAGTGTAGAGAGGACAGGACAGGAGTGATGTGTTCATATTTTCGTGTGTTGGTCAAAAAGCGCGCGGCAGAGTTCTGTACAAGCTGTAAACGGGAGATGGAGGATTGATTAATGCCAAGATACAAAGCATTACAATAGTCAAGTCTGGAGGTCACAAAGGCATGGATGGCCTTCTCCAGATCACCACGACTAAGAAATGACTTGACTTTGGAGAGCAGACGGAGTTGGAAAAAGCTGGTCTTGACAACAGAACTGATCTGTTTATCAAACTTTAAATTGGAGTCAAACTGCACTCCAAGATTTCTGACCACCGAGTTGAAGTGGGGGAGGGGAAAACCAACACTGGGACAGGGAAGGATGTTGCTGGTGTCATCAGGTGCACCAAACAAAATGCATTCAGTTTTATCTGTGTTTAGGTGGAGGAAGTTTTGAGAGAGCCAGTGCTTAATGTCATTTAAGCAGTTGACAAGAGTGTTTGAACTGAGTGAGGGGTTGGGAGTGACTGGCAGATAGATTTGTAAATCGTCTGCATACATGTGAAAAGACAGGTTATGACGTGTGATGATTGATCCTAATGGCAGCATGTAAAGAGAGAAGAGGACTGGCCCTAGAATAGGGCCAGTCCTCAAAAAAAACAAAATTAAAAGCTGGTAACTCACCATAAAATGCTGACTTTTTATGATGTTTTTTGTGAATGTGACTGTTCGTCACTCAAAGTGCACCAGGAAATGACGACACAAATAGGCGGGTCGACGCAGCGCGTCACCAGCTCTGCTGTGCTGAGCGAGGCGGAGCTCGCTACACAGATACGTGACGTCAACCAATCAATCACAGTGCTTGTAGTCCTTTTCCCAAGCAACCATGGTAAATGTAGTTTTCTAACCTTCGACCAATGAAGTACCGGAAATGACGACAAAGTGGGTTGGTCGCAACGGCGTGCGTTCCCACTACAGCGAATCAGCGTTCGCTACGAGTGATTGACAGCTCCCAGCTCTCGTTTCATCCAATCACAGCTCATAAACAAACGTGTACTTGGACACGTAGCTCTAACGTTAGCTCGCACAACAGACCACAACTTTATAGACTCTTAAAACAACTCAAACGCTTCAATTTAACTCCCCAAAACTCTGAAACATGCGGCGAACACACCTAGACAGGCCAACTTAGTTACGCTCAGTAACACAGCACTGCAGCTGTTGAACAAACACGGACTCACTCGGAGCGCGTAAAGGTCGGTTCCGGTCCACTTCGTCGTGGAGCAGAAACTTGGGTCTGAACAGAACCACTATCCGACTACGTTCTACAGTAATATGCTTCTATGACCTGCTCTAACATGTAAAATACCAGCACAGCAATCTTGTAGATGTTAAATTAGCTTTTCAGGCAATTTGACTCGGCGGTCATTTTGCAGTGAGATTGCCTCAGTTTGTGCAACGTAATCTGGACCGGGTCCTTATCAGAACCACCAGACACTTCCCACACAGCGAGACAGATCCCCACCAAACTACTTATAGCGTTTCAAAAGTTGAACAAATAACAATTTCAGCTTCAAATGTCATTAACTGCAGTCCTGCAATCGTTCTGAACACTTTTCCAGCCAAAACAATTAATCTGTTAGAGTCTAAAACTTGGATCCTAATATGCAAACATGACGTTACAGTTCATGACTGAGACCACAGATATCAATAAACTTTCAGAACCAAGTACGAGGCCACCAGATGTAAGAATTATGAGGAGGTCAATATTAATACTGACCTCTTTATCCTTAATTAATCTACTTATTCAGATTGAATAGTAAATTCACGGATTCTGTTCTTTTTCAGTTTACCCAATATCTCTGTGATCTTTATGATGGATAAATAAACAGAGCCATTAAGTGACAAAGACGTTAACTTAGTTTGATATGTCAAAGAGACACTATCATTTATTTAAAATAAATCAACTAAATTAACACCATTACACTTGATTGACATGATTTCACTTTCTTTCAAATTAAAACGTCAGCACACTTAAATTCAACACAACAGACTTCAATATTGGATGTTAACATATTTAGTCTGAGGGGCATTTCAGCTTAAAAATATAGTTTCCAGCTTAGGTTGAGAGGGAAAAGAAATAGGAGGAAAGATTTAAGAAGAATTGGGAGGTTAAGAGAGGAAGTTTATCTTGCATTTATGAAACCAGATGACACTCTTCAGTACGCGTCCAGCTAAGATATCATCACACCTCCAGCAAGCAAACAGCTGCTCCTTTACCTTAAGACGTCCGCCTTGGTTCTGGTAAAGAGCTGTGGTCAACTTTAGACTGACGAGTCGTCGGTCCCGCAAGTCCAAGCTGGACTCCACGAGTGTTTACCTTGTCGGTGTCGGTGATACTCGCTTTCATCGGCAAAAGTCGTGGCAGTCGTGGTTTCTTGGCTCAAGATAATTTATTCCAGGAAGGAATAACAAACGCTCGTTCGAGGTGGACTCATAACAGCCTGTTATCAGTCCTTAGCTGAAGACGCAGGTCGTTAGCTCTTGACCAAAACGTACCCAGCTCTTGGGAAAGGTTCACATCTCTTTGAAATTCCCAACAAACTCTCGAAGCGTTCTCGCACAGTAAGAACTTAAAAAGCAGGAACAAAGAGAGGAGTGGACTTGCCTTATCAGGCCCAAGGTCAGCCAGAGCAGAGAGAGCTTTGTTTAGGGAACAGACAGAGAAAGCTGGAGCCTTGTTCATGATTAAACTGTCTTCTTATTTCTAAACAAAACAGTCGGGTCTCTGTGACCCGATATTTCCCTTTAACACAGCAGTGAAACACAGTTTAACTCTCAAAGAATAACACAGCTTAAAAGCACACATCATGAAAATGACAAAAGTTATTCTTTTGATCACATCAGCTTAAAATCAAAGATAGAAATAGTCTCTTATTGGTGACTATGTTATCAGATTATAGCTAAATGAATGATTTCGTAGTAAATGTCTTGCTTTACTGAGAGGTCAGTAAAGGTCATCACTGGACAGTTCAAAGACCTTAATTTGACCCTGGGTAGGTCCACTACATTCTGCATTATTCACCTGGATTATTAATCATAAATCAGGATGTATTCTGCATTATTCACCTGGATTATTGATCATAAATCAGGATGGTATTCTGCATTATTCACCTGGATTATTGATAATAAATCAGGATGGTATTCTGCATTATTCACATGGATTATTGATCATAAATCAGGATGGTATTCTGCATTATTCACCTGGATTATTGATCATAAATCAGGATGGTATTCTGCATTATTCACATGGATTATTGATCATAAATCAGGATGTATTCTGCATTATTCACATGGATTATTGATCATAAATCAGGATGGTATTCTGCATTATTCACATGGATTATTGATCATAAATCAGGATGTATTCTGCATTATTCAAATGGATTATTGATCATAAATCAGGATGGTATTCTGCATTATTCACATGGATTATTGATCATAAATCAGGATGGTATTCTGCATTATTCACATGGATTATTGATCATAAATCAGGATGTTATTCTGCATTATTCACATGGATTATTGATCATAAATCAGGATGGTATTCTGCATTATTCACCTGGATTATTGATCATAAATCAGGATGGTATTCTGCATTATTCACCTGGATTATTGATCATAAATCAGGATGGTATTCTGTGTTATTCACCTGGATTATTGATCATAAATCAGGATGGTATTCTGTGTTATTCACCTGGATTATTGATCATAAATCAGGATGTTATTCTGTGTTATTCACCTGGATTATTGATCATAAATCAGGATGTATTCTGCATTATTCACCTGGATTATTGATCATAAATCAGGATGGTATTCGGTGTTATTCACCTGGATTATTGATCATAAATCAGGATGTTATTCTGTGTTATTGACCTGGATTATTGATCATAAATCAGGATGTTATTCTTTGTTATTCACTTGGATTATTGATCATAAATCAGGATGATATACTTTGTTATTCACCTGGATTATTGATCATAAATCAGGAAGTTATTCTGCATTATTCAACTGGATTATTGATCATAAATCAGGATGTTATTCTGTGTTATTCACATGGATTATTGATCATAAATCAGGATGTTATTTTGTGTTATTCACATGGATTATTGATCATAAACATAAATCAGGATGTAATCTTCATTATTCACCTGGATTATTGATCATAGATCCGGATGTTTTTCTTTGTTATTCACTTGGATTATTGATCATAAATCAGGATTATATACTTTGTTATTCACCTGGATTATTGATCATAAATCAGGATGGTATTCTGCATTATTCACCTGGATTATTGATCATAAATCAGGATGGTATTCTGTGTTATTCACCTGGATTATTGATCATAAATCAGGATGGTATTCTGTGTTATTCACCTGGATTATTGATCATAAATCAGGATGGTATTCTGCATTATTCACCTGGATTATTGATCATAAATCAGGATGGTATTCTGCATTATTCACATGGATTATTGATCATAAATCAGGATGGTATTCTGCATTATTCACCTGGATTATTGATCATAAATCAGGATGGTATTCTGCATTATTCACATGGATTATTGATCATAAATCAGGATGTATTCTGCATTATTCAACTGGATTATTGATCATAAATCAGGATGGTATTCTGCATTATTCACATGGATTATTGATCATAAATCAGGATGTTATTCTGTGTTATTCACCTGGATTATTGATCATAAATCAGGATGTATTCTGCATTATTCACATGGATTATTGATCATAAATCAGGATGTATTCTGCATTATTCAACTGGCTTATTGATCATAAATCAGGATGTATTCTGCATTATTCCATCTATCCATCCATCCATCCATTTTCTTCCGCTTATCCGGGGTCGGGTCGCGGGGGTAGCAGCCTAACCCCGGAATTACACTGCACGCGGCTCCGCCCCGCTCCGGTCCGCAGGTCGCAGCTGAACGAGTCCAATTTCCACTGCCTCCGCTCCGCTCAGGTCCGCCTGGATGCGCCGCTCCAAGACACGTGCGAGATCGCGCGATAAATCAAGTGATAAATAAGTAAGTCAGAACAAAACAATTCATTCGGTGGAAAGAAGGAGAACAACTGTAGAGAGACTGCTGCCTTGATCTTCTCTCGTAAATGAGCTACATGGTTTGAGCAACAGGAAGTGATGTTTACATTTCAGAATAAAATACTTTTTTATTTATTTATTTTTGTATTGCGTTATTAGGTGTAGTCATAG